>JAPEVG010000265.1:0-50252 GCA_029747595.1 Trametes cubensis | reverse complement strand
CGCCGAGCGACGAGCACGAGCGCAGGTGGCAGCTCCTCCGCCGGGGGCGATACGTGGAGTTCAACCTGGTGTACGACCGTGGGACGAAGTTTGGGCTGATGACGCCTGGGGCGCGCATTGAGAGCATCCTGATGAGCTTGCCGGAGACGGCGCGGTGGGAGTACATGAGCGAGCTGGGAACGGACCCGGAGTCGCGGGAAGGGAAGCTCGTGGAGGTGCTCAAAAACGCACGGGAGTGGGTATGATGGTTGGACGCGTGTGTTGGAAGCATGAATGTAATGTGAGTACGAGGCCGTATCGTCTGGCAGGAGTGTTGAGCTGACTATTGGCTAGTATTATGTACAATATCGTGGTCGCCATCCTAGATAGATTGGCACGGGCGCGCAATAACAACCCAGCTCTGTTCTCACAACACCCCCACACCCTGATCCTTCCTTCACGCAGGGGAGACGAATGGAGTGCTCTTTTTTCAGGCCGCATTCCTGTGAACACCTTCCAATCGAAAAGGCGACCAATCGTGCTGCTATGACCGTACATCCAATCCTCCCACCAGCTGCATCCCAATGCAAGGGTTTGGTTAGCTCACATCCTCACGTCGCATCAACCACCACAGATGCTGACTGTACATCAACAGGGGTAGACATTGTGGTCGCACCTTTGCAGGCGACTATAGTCTATCTCGAGTTCGGTGTCAGCAGGAAAACATACGATATTCAGCGAAGTTCCTCCTCGACTTCCGTCCTCCAAGCGTCGCAGCTCGCATGTTACACAGCGTGGGAGCGAATGAAAGGGCTGAGCGGGCGATATCTATTCAACGCGTCTTCCCTATGCACTTGCCTGGTCTGCTTCCGCGACGCAACCACAAAGTCTCTCATGTTATCTCCTGAGTGTTCCATCCCGTCCATCAGAGGGATTGCTCTTGTTTGCCCGGATGCCGTTGGGTGCATATGTGAACCACAGGAACACTTGGAAGCAAGGCCCACCTACTGACTAGCGCATACCTGCCGTCAAGAGTTAACCAGCGATCACGATGGTCCCCAGGGCCCGCAGATCCACCGCTTTCAATGCGAGTGATCAGGTTTTTCTTCGAATGAACACAAGATAAAAGGCCTTTGCTCATGATCCCTCATCGACATTGTAGACCCTCAAAGCTGCGTCAGCCCACCGGCACCTCCACAACAACGCTCACGCAATATGTCGACGGACTCCCAGTCAGAAATCATCCAGTCCATTGCAACCATGTTCGTCTATCCGTTATATACTGTACTTGTTCGAGCCTTGATCCTCTTTTCTACAGCACGCTAGACAACCGCATAGGCATTGCCGCAGTAGGTGAACCCTGACGAGCAGCTCCGTGCCTTTCGTATGGCTGATAGCTGATGATCGCTTGCCGCCCCATGACTAGTGCTGCTCATATACGAACATGTCATCACCTTCGGCCCAGAGGCCCAGTACGTGTGGGCGAGGAAGAAGACCGGCGCAAGTTTGCTGTTCATATCCATCCGGTATACGGCATTCCTCAGCTTGGCATTGCTTGAAGCTCTCTCGTATCTTCCTGACATGCCTAAGGAGGTGCGGATTGCCTTTTGTAATAGCTCTTTCTATGCTTCTGACGTCCGTTCTGTGCTATAGAGGTACGAATGCGCGAGAGGCTACCTTGTGACACCATGTTGACGGGGCATTTAAATCAGCTGCACTCGTTTCGTCAACGCGTCGTCTGTGATTGAGTATCTGCAGTATATTCTCTGGGCAGGTGCGCATCTATTCAATTCGAACTTCAAGACGGCTGATTGAACCTATCAATTCCCTGTTACTTAGCATTTTCCGCCCTCCGCGCCCTCGCTCTGAGCGAAATGAACTGGACCCTCGCTTCAGCAGTGTTCATCATCGCTTGTGGGCCTACGGCCATCAACTTGGTTCGTGGCCTATGGGCATACCACACGGAGCCTGTTGATAGCTGACTATCACAAACCTAGTGGGACGTATTTGGTGTCGGAATAGTGGGGCAAAATATCCCAATGTTCGGATGCGTCTCGCTTGCGCAGCCAACAGCCTCTCAGGCACAAATGTGAGCGGACTAGAGACAGAAGCGTTCCACGTGAATCCTCCCCTGACCAATGGCCCGCAGGGGTATGGCACCGTCATTTCAAGATACATTTCAATAATGCCTTATTGACACGCTTCGAGGTGTTGTGGTTGCACGGGGCTGCGCCATCCTCACCGACGTGATCGTAATTGTGGTAACCTGGCGATACGCGAGCAAATCTGTACTTCGCCGAGATGCACAATGGTCTCCGCGGTCCATAGCCCGAGTCACGGTCATGAGCGGTCAGTGCCCGGCCTCTCGACGGTCACGCACACACAGAATCATTGACATCGTAGGACGTACATACTACAGGAACAGTATACTTCGTGTAAGTCATCATGCACCACAAATCCTGCCGATGAGGCCGCGATGGTGAACGCATATCCGCTAGGGCTCTCCTCATCTTGAATGTGCTGCACCTAACCCTCACTCTCACTTCGGTAAGCAGCTGTTCGAGATTCAGCCATTAATGCATTGTGTCGATGGTGTTTCCGCAGATTGTCGACATACGAAGTCCGGTCAGCCAAGTGACCATCTTGACGGACCCGTGCGTACAACCTGCCCTCTCGAAGTAGCTCCTCATCTAACTCGCCGCTGCATCCGTGTATCCGCGACGCGGTCCTGGCAGCCTGACCGCTATCCTCATCTGCCGATTCCTCCTCGCCCTCCAATCCGCCAACGTCATGGCTTTAGAAGGGCGCGACTCGAGCGATTGGCAAGCGGACGCGGATAGGGATCATGGCAACACATCACTACGATTCGCTTCGGGGATAATGCACTCGATGAGGGGAACTGTCGNTTGTCCAGTCAGAGGGGAGTATGTCGGACGACGGAGAGTTCGAACTGGATGGCGAATTCTGCGATATAGTCTCACCATCAGCTGAATGTGACGATACAATTGCTGATGCAGCGTAAGCGCTACTATGGGCATCGACGTGTAGTCAATGTATGCTCCGTGAGCAGCCAGCGACTCACAACAACGGAATGGTTGCGCGTACTCGGGTTGCAGAGTACGCGCTGCAAATGAGGCGGGCGACGCGTTTGTACAGTGTCGTCGTACCTGTCCATCCTCGAGCGCCGCGCACGCACGCCAAGCGATGAGCACGAGCGCAGGTGGCAGCTCCTCCGCCGGGGGCGTATGATTCGTGGAGTTCAACCTGGTGTTGGGACGAAGTTTGGGCTGATGACGCGTTGCGCGCGCATTGAGAGCATCCTGATGAGCTTGCCGGAGACGGCGGGTAGAAGTACATGAGCGAGCTCGGAACGGACCCGGACTCGAGGTGCTCGAATCACACGAGAGAGAGTATGATGCCGGAGCTGTGTGTCGAAGGTATACATGGAATGTGAGTACGAACCCCCCCCTGTTTCGCAACGTTTGTGGCTGAATGTTGTTGTGTAGTATGGTTTACAGTATGTACCGTGTATGCCACCGCCGGTAGATAGATTGGCATGGGTATGCGATTTGAACTCCACCGTTCTGTGTTCTACCGTGTTCAGGCACGTCGCACGCACTGCTTTCACGATGGTTGCGTCGGACGTACATATACAGCCATGGCATCGTTGTCAGTCAAACCCAAAATGCGCTTCGGTCACGACAAGCTCGGAATGATGGCATATTCAAGTCACGTCTACAGATGTTAACGTCAAGGTATGCATGGTATGCGAGACGTACTGAGACTTACCTTCATGGTCCGAACCACCAGTACCCTCCGACGATTCCCTCTTCTGCTTGTCGTTGTTTCGCGGTATAGTAAGTTTCCGGAGCGGCTCCCACGTTCGTGATCCTAGATGGTTCTCATCGGCAGTACTCGACGCTGCACCGGATGTGGGCGGCTCCAATTTGCGCCGCTTGGTCTTCCTCTCGCTACTGTTGTCGGACGCACTGAAATCCTCGTCTTCTTCAAGCACTTCCGCCAACCTCTTCGACACACGCTGCTCGTGGCTCGGAACAGTGGCAGGATGAGGAGATGCGTTTTCCTGGATGTCTCGAACCTCATGGACGATCGTGCGTACAACCCTATCGTTGCGTCCCAGCGATTCTTTGTCCAAAAACCGGCGCCACCGTGCAGCAAGCTTCTCGGGATTGGACCACAACTTGCCGGATGAGGACTCGTTGTAGCCAAAGCTCCCCTCCGCCATCTGCGTTTGTATGGGGTGGTGTTGGTCCATCAGCTTGTTTAGCCACTTATGCAACGCCCGGTTGGTGAACTGGACGTCTTTCGTGTACTTGCGCTGAATGGCATTCATGACTTTGTGGTCGCCGCCTTGTATCTTGCGAGAATATCGAGAGGAATAATCGAACATCTCGATCAACGAGATGAGCAGCTGCTCCGGATCCATGGAGTGTCCAAGCCAACGAAGGGCGCAGTATAGCATGACGTATAGCAAGGACTCCATGTCATCTTGTATGCGATGCGGCCTAGGGTATCTGAGCAGGACGCCGATGGATACAAACTGCCACATAGCCTGCCACAGATAAGAAGTCAGCAAAGCGAAGATGCGTTAGGAGGAGTTGTTATTCCATACGTCATGCGGGGGCCGCGTTCGTTGATTCGAACCGTCCATACCACCGGAAAGATCCCAATCTACAAGAAAAGCCCGCCGGTCCACATCCGCTTTCTCGCGGAAGAGAATTATACTCGCAGGGTGGACGTTTCTGTGAAGGCGCTTCGAGGAGGATGCATCGCACATTGCTGCGATGTGCCACAGACAACTACATGTCAAACACACACGTCGCCATTGACAAGTGAAACTGTGCAGACCTTGTAGTGCATGATAACCCGCCGTCAACAATTCGTCTGACCCTTTGAGTCTTTGCAACCCATACCCAGCAATGGATAGGACCAGACGATAATGCGAATAACGCAGAATGGACGACTGATCCACGCCTAGGTCGCACGCCCAATGGGCTGCCACAAACTCCTGCGTCCTAGTCAATTGGCGACCTGCACGACGCGTCCTCAGTACATCAATACGTCTGCGTGACTGTCGGAAGTGAAGCAGACTCACTATTGTGATCGTCGGAGATGCTAAAGACGTCACCGTGACTTAGCACATTTGGTACATTCGCAACACCGCTGCGGGTGAGAGCGTCCACAACTGTGCCTTCCTGTTCCGCACGATCCGTGAGGACACGCCAGGAGTCCTTCAAGGACACTACCCGACCAGTCTCTGCATCAACCGCCCAGTACGTCCGTGATGCGCGGCCAACAATAGACAAGGGAGCTGTGAGGGGACGCGAAACCAGGTATCGTCGAGGCTCATGAGTCTCAGCGTCGGGTATGCAGATGGCCGAGACTGCTTTTGGTTGATAGTGCTCCAAAACCGCGGGTTCCAGGCGGCGGTCATGCAATTCGAGCTGCAATGCGACGTGCTCTCGGATAGAGTCCCGAAACTTGGTTTCTTCGGCTTCGCTCGCGACCTCAACGCTGAGATCCATCCCTCGCTCAGCCTCCGACATGTGAGCGTAGCGCCAGAGGAACTCGCACAGAATCTCTGGTTCGTGGTGTAAGTCAAATGTCCGAGTGACTACGAGACCGGAACGGTCCCAACGCATGAGTCGGGCCCAACACCCGGAGACGGATATCGAGAAGCAGCAATGACGATATTGCCGAACGCACAACTCTGCCGCATACGCTATGTTTTGACCAAAGTACTGCAATGTATCCCATTTCGCGTCGCCAAGTTTCAATAGTTGGGCGCCGCGCGAAGATCCCCAGTGAGCTGGTGGATCCTGGAAGAAGTCTTGGAGTGGTTCACGTTTGATCTCGATGAAGAAAGAGGCAAACCCCATGTCCGCGCGCGAGTGCGAGTCATTGACGCGAACACGGGGAACGTGCTCACTGGCGTAGCAGAGCACGTCAGGCTTCAATGCATAGTTTCCGCCAGTGTCTGGATGTTCGGATGTGTCGAGGAAGGTGAAGCCAGGGCATCTGGGAGAAGATCCGTCGGTGCCAGCATCGTTAAGAGCCATGATCTACGACACGTGCAATTCGTAACTGATACGTTAGGATAAGCTGCTCCGATATGTACTCACCAGAGGTTCATAGATGTCCGACTCTGCGTTTCCTGCTCTAGGTATGGTTTCGAATGCGTTTGTGGGAAGCGGCATTTCGTTCAAGACGTCAGCCGGGCAGCTACAGAAGGTCTCCATGAAGTCTCGGGGCGACATTGGGCCAAGTGTAAAGCGTGCGGTTTCTTCGCCTAAGCGAACATACCGTGTTCTGGAATCTTTCGGTGAATGCCCAAAGACCTCAGAGCTGTTCTCGATCAAGGTGAGTGGGACATTGTACATCCCGACAGAAGGCGTAGCATCTTCCAAGGTGGCCAATATGAAGTCGTCCAGGCTGTTGGTGCTCGCTTGGCTTTCGTCGGTCACGAAGACCAAGAAGTCAGGATCGAGCAGGGACTGGGACATGAGCTCTCGATCAAGATATCAACGAGTACGGGTGCTTGCAGCCTAAGAGTGCGGGAGCCTGAGATAGGGCGGATGGGACGGAGTGAGCTCTGTGAACAGACACCGAGGTGTATGAATTATAAGGTATGTGCCGTGATGGACCCTCATTGTTCACCAATCGGGTAGTTGAGTAACGGTGGACAGACCTGTTCCCATGGATGTTCAACATATACTAATCGGGCGCTGGCAGTACCAAGTCACGACACCTACTCTTTCCGTAGCTTGATTTGATCGCCTATTTCTTTTGAACTACAATCCCAATGGCACTCGTACGGATGTCAGCGTACGCGCGGTTCGATTCGGAGCTGTTGACTGGTTTCTTCAACTCGTCGAGTTCAAGTTATGCGCTTACATGAGCTGTTTCATGCCATATTGCATTAGAAGTTAGAACGCCGATGATATGCAGCTGAGTTAGACACTGGGTAGTGGGAGGGCGATACCAATACAAACAGAATAACCAGAATGAGCTGAATAACAAGGTGGTTGTCGCTTCGCATCACATTCAACTTGTCATGGAAAGTAGTAAGATGTAGGCCTCTCGAGGGCGATCGTAGTAATGACGCACCAGTGTCTCATAGTCAGCATGAAGAAGCATGATCACTCAGTAAGGCACATGGAGCTCGAGATGCTACAAGGGTATCATGATGAGCGGACCTGAGTTCGACGTCGCTTGGTAGGGAGGTCGGTCTGTCCTTGAAGTGCATCTCCACCTAAGACATGCCTGCTTGCCCGTGCCTGGAGGCGTTGACTTCGTCGCAGAGGCGCAGGAACGGTATCGTGACTCGGCCTCTGGAGAACGGGAGGCGAGGTTGCTCGTCGCTTAAGACGACCGGTCATCGCCGTCTGCCCATCCTCTTTGAAGTGCTTTGCCACGAAGGGAACGAGCGAGTTCGGTGCAGAATCAACGATCGGCATCGTCCCCCCCAATTTCGTGATCGACTCTATCGTCCTGCGGCAATGTACGATCCCTGAGAAATTCGCCCCAGAAAGCATCCAAATAGTCGGGGTTTGTCCACCGATTCGCCAATTCCTCCTTGAGGTGATACGGTGGACTGTGATAGTCCATCACTGTGTTCAACCAGGCTTGCAAATCGGGACTAGCAAATTTGACTCGGTTCGTCCAAGAGCGAGTAGCAGCGTTGGTGAGTTTGCTATCGCCTCCGCGCAAGGCGCCATGTAGGAAGGCGGAGTGATCGAAGAACTGATGGATGAAAGTTTGAAGGACGTCAGGATCGTCTATGTCGTGAGGGAGGTGGAGAAGACTGCAGTAGAGCACAACGTAGAAGAGTGATTCCATGTCATCTCTGATGGTATGTGGCTTCGGCGACGCATTCACCACACTGATTGACATGAATTTCCATGTACCCTATACATCAGGTCATAAGCGCGCCGACTTCATTCCCAGCAGCATGCGACTGACCGTTCTGGTACGATCCAACGAGAATCCTTTGTCGTCTACTCGGGAGGATGATTCCCAATCAACCAGATAGCCCTTCCGAGCTGCACCTTCTTCCTCTCGTACGAGGATGATGTTACTGACACTGATGTCTCTATGAACTCGTGCGTCTTTCTCAAGAGCATCCCGCATCGCTTGTGATCATCAGCCTCAATCCCGCCATAGATGAAACAAACAACATACCACGGAACGCGTCGTAAGTCGCCCGAAGAAGCTCGTCCGTGCCTCGAAAGGTTGTCAGTGTATACCCGACTCTTCCCAACACGAGCCTATAATGTATGTGGGTAGACACAACCACCTCTTTGCCGCGCACTCGACAGGCCCAAGCCTCCCCATCGTAACGGTCACTCCTGGTTAACTGAGCTTTCAAGGCTTGTACTTTCGTGAGTAACGGTTATGCAATTGCGGGGAGCTCTGCTTACGTGACAGTTTCCCTCCGGGTACAAGTGGTTCGGAGTAGACGTCTCCATGGGCTAAGACTTGTGGGACATTCCGTACGCCAGCCGTATATAGACCAGCCACTATAGTGCCCTCCTGCTCATCCGGGAGACGCCAAGTATCTTTCAGGAACACGACTTGACCAGTCTCCGCGGCCACCGCCCAGTATCCCCGTGTAGCACGGCCAGTGAGGTACAGTGGCGACGTGACCGGCCTTGATACTAGATACCGTTGAACTCGCCCTGCACGGTTCGCGTTCGTGGTATCAACAGCGTGAACGTGCATCGCCATGACATGACCGGGCTCATAGTGTTCCCTGATGGCCTTGTCCAGCGCGTCGCGTTGGAGTCTGAGCTGCATGCGGACATGCTCAGTGATCGCTTTCTTGAAGAGTGCTTCTTCCTCGGTGGTGGCCACCTCCACGGTCGTGTCGTGTCCACGAAGGTCGTCCGAAGCACAAGCGAAACGGCTTAGGAACTCACACAGTAAGTCAGGTTGTCTGTGGATATCGAACGCCCGGCTGACTACCAAGCCAGATCGATCCCACCGGCAGAGGCGGGCCCAAGCGCCAGCCATGGTTATGGAGAAAAAGAAGACACGGTTTTGACGGGCCAGAATTTCCGTGACGTAGGCGACGTGTTGACCTAGGGATCTGTCCGCGCGAGCTCGGTTTTGAGGATCCTCATGCTGAACAATGAATTCGTGAGACGCGATATCCTCAGCAGTGGCTGTTGGATGGGGATCGCTGAAGAAGTCGAGGGAGACGTCGGGTTTCACCTCGAAGAACAGCTCCGCATAGCCGAGGTCGACACGAGAAGAGACGGGGGAGCATTGCACAAGGTCCAGATGTGACGATGCGTAGCAACAGATGTGAGGTTTCATATATCCGCGTTCATGCGGATGTTCGGAACGTGTGGATGCGTTCAGGAAGACCAGGCCCGGAGCACGACTTTTATGTTTGGTAGACTTGTTGAGTGCTGCTATCTTGTGAGAGCCATGAGCCTCTGGAAACATATACTCCAGACGGGTACGTACCAGGGGCTGGAAAATGTCGGCCGAAGTGGAGGCACTCGCGGGCACCGCTTTGAAAGCATCCCTGCTTGATAGTATATCCTTCTTTCGCCCCGTCGGCAATGAAGGAAGGAATTCCTCGATGAAAGACTGGACTGGCATAGGGCCGATAGTGTAGCTCCTTGAATCTCGTAAGTGCCGCCTCATCCGTGCATTCGCACCACTAGGTTCAAGACCACGGGTATGTGAATGGTTATCGTTGTATGCCATTGGTATGTTGTAGACGCATTCATGATCGAGGCGGCGGCCCGGAAGAGACATTGCATGATATAGCTCAGCGGAGTGGAAGAACGTTCAGCTGTAGGTGGTTCGGTTCACGAATGGTTCATCATAAGGCGCGTCTGGCGTCATTCAAGCGCCCGTCGTGGTAAGTACTTCGGGCGTCTATTGGTAACGTCGTTCGCCGTTCGTGACGTATATGTATACAGTATTGCAGCAGAATGCCAATTCTCCCATCCAATAACCACCAGAGAGATATGGTATACATCATGATGCTAGTCCGTTAGTAGTACATCCCAACAACGCAAGCACAATCATAGCCAATGTAACAAATGGAGTACTTGGTCACGATGCACGAGTCAGTATAGGCTTACTGTCCCTACATCATCAACTGAACCCAATAATGCGGCTCTTAGGCCGCAAGCTCATGACCGGCGCTCGTGGTTTCTTCACTGCAGCCTCCTTCTCTTCCACGTCCGACTCCTCGTCGTCGCTCTCATCAACGTGGTGACGTGCCGGTCTTGGCCTGAACGTTGTCGGCTTGTCATCAACTGGAGACGGCTCCGACGGCTCGGCAGGCTCTTGTGCTGTAATAGGAATGCGTAAAGAGATCGCGCATTCTGAGAGTTGCTGGACGACCTCCGCATCAAGGTCGATGTTGAAGAGATCGAAGATGTATCGTCGCACGGGCTGACGATACTTCTGCGACGAGATTGTATGCAGCGCACGATAGAACATGCTCGGAGAGTTGAAGATATGCCGATATTCCGGTTTGCTCTTCATCCTGATTGGGTATACTCAGCATCACTGGCTTCAGGGAGCTGACAGGGACGTACTTCGTGAGAGAACGTGATGCGGCGTTCGCGATGACGGTGTTAGCAAGGTTGTAAATCGCAGTCATGACCTCCATCTCCTCGTCGCTTTCTGGAGGGGCGAGACGGCTCTCATCAACGGCTTCACTAGCGACACACTCCCAGGGAGGAATCTGAATAAGAGGCCAGTCAGTGGGTCTGCGCCCAGAGACTTCCCATAGGAATGGCCTACCGAAACGAATTTGTCGACGTCCAGCGGAACACAGAGGCCAGTAGGCAAGCCCAAAGGAGATAATGTGGCTTCCCAGTGATAGTCATCGAGAATCTCTGCACCCTGTGGCGTGGACGAAATCAAGCCCAAGACGAAGAAGCACGTCCTACAAAAATGGTGTTCACAGATATCCTGCCGAGCCCAAGCGCAAACACGTACCCTCGGACGGACAGAACTAACGACTGCTCTGCGATCTCCAGAATAGATGGAATTATTTCTTCTTCTTCAAGGAATGGGAGCCCGCGCACGGTGGCGCCAATGTTTCCCTGTGTACGTTGTTCATGATTGTGTAGGCAGTTCTGGACAGCTATACTCACGACCGCCCACAGCACGCTCTTGAGTTTGAAGATCACTTCCTGGTCCTCACTCTCCAATCCATGGCGTCGAATGAACTGCGCGAATTCTGTAAAGTGACCCTTCTCTTGAAGCACTTCGCATCCGAGCTCTGTCTTGGCCATGACACCATAGAAGTGAAGGGGTACAATCCCATCGAATGCTCTGCAGAGAGGTATAAGCAATGTCCAGGTAAAGATCACCGACATACTCACAAGAGGCTGTCGTCGACGTCATCGTTGACATTTTGGTTGAATGCCTTGGCCAGGAATACTTCGATGTGTACGACATAATGGAGATTGCGTTCCTGGTGGACGGACAGTCAGATGCGCAGCGGTTATACGATCAACGCAGCTGACTCACATGGAACCAAAGCTCGATCTCCCTATCAATGTAGTCTGCAGCATACAAGAATCGGAACCCGGTAGGGGTAGACATAAACCTATGACTCCTTGAGCATCCATACAGCAATTGAAGACAAGTGACTTACTTGAGCAACAAGGGATGTCCTTCCCCGAGATGATCTAATGTGGGTTGCATTTCGACGACCATCTGAAGAACGTCCATGGATTCGCAGGCTTCTTCCAGAAAGCGCACTGCAAGCTCGCGCACGTCCGGTGAGGGGTCGTACAGCTGTGTTAGAAGCAGACGGAGCATCCAAGCGTTCGCCGTTGGGCTTGCTCGTATCAATCCGCCCAAGTAGTCGGTGGCGTAATGTCGGATCGCCTGGTAATATCGGGTCATCAATTGGCTAGGAATTCGTGGAGCTCTCAAACATACCTTGTATTGTGACGTTAACGCCTTGGATAAGACAATTCGTGAATGGCCGTCGCTGTTGGCACCTGTCAGTTGTTTGAGCGATAACGTACAGGGATCTTCATACATGCTATAGTCCAGGTTCTCAATGATGCCCTTAATCAGGTCTTCGCGTTGCCGGAGTTCGGTGAGATGGTAGAACGCCGTGAACAGTTTGAATTTCTCGAGCAGCCTGCAGATGCTTATCAGTCAATGATTAGGCAACTATCATGTGCAATCGTACTCGACGCCTTCTTTCCGCTTGCTGAGAGTGCCGAGCATCTCAAAGTAGCCGCATGTGAGAGTATCCTGCACCCGCTTCTTCGAGAATATTGGATCGGGGACAGGCGCCGGAGTAAGCTGCGAGCTAGCAGTGTCAGAACAGGCCGCCGGTCAGAACATACCCTTGCCCCAAGTGTACTCACAGGATCGAGCTGGGCGAAGCTCTTGACCAACTGGCTCAAAAACTCGTCGTCGTGCAAGAAGCGAATTCCGTCCGGACTAGACATCAACGCGTCCAATAGCGAGCATCCTAGTCGCACCCAACGATGGTTTTGCTGCAGCATATTGAGACATGGGATCTGCTGATCACGGTGGTGCTCGACGAGCTCACCTTGGTATTGGCAAGGTCGGAAAAGCGGTGGCTAAACGGGTGGAAGAACGACATCACTTTGCGGATATACCGTGACACCTTGATCGCCTCTTCCATCCGTTTCGCACTATGTAGTGGGCCCTCGATCAAGTCCTGGAGAGTCTCAAAGTTCCACTTCATGTGGTCCTTCGTCGCCATCACCTGAGTGTCGAGCAAGAGCGCCTGGAACGTCTTGTCGTCCATCTGCATGCTCATCTTGAGCTTGGCTGGCTCGATCTGCCTCTGACGACGCAAGGCGTCCTCGATGGAGTTCGCTCTACAGAATACCACAGTTTATTGTAAGCAACAGCGCTGAGCTTGTGGGAGTGTTACGTACCGTGGGCGAGTGTCGCCTTTCACCGCAGGTTCCATCCGAGACCAATGGCGATTGAAACTGTTGATCGCTGACAGTGCGGAGGAGCCAACTATACGATGTTCGTTGTCGTTGTAGTCTGAGGCCAGGCTGAACACTCGAGGGAGTGCCTGTCGAGGTTGTTGCAGTCAACGTAAGCCCGCGAAAATAGAAGATAGATGCACATACCTGGATCTTCGCGGCTATCGATAGCGGTAGCACTCGGTTAGCCTTCTGCAGGATTTCTGCCATGAGCAGAGTAGCTCTCCGTGAGAGCGGAGATCCGACGCTCGATTCCTCGAACATCGACGTAAGAGCCTAACAACGCCCATGAGCTACGAGTACGCAGAGAGTTGCGCCATCGGAGGCAGCTTACATCCAAAAGTCCAGCTTTGGAGAAAACCAAAATAAGCAATGCGATGTACTGATCCGTGAGCTTTAGGGTATCTTGGGGTTTGTGGGGTATCTGTTCCCGCTGAGTGATCTCGGCGCTACGTCTAGTCTTGCCATACACTGCCGGAACTCTGAGCAATGCCAGATCTTAAGAGAGGCGAGTAGTACGTACTCGTCAAACGCCTGCCTTCGATGAAGGTCTTGTGCCACTCCGGCGGTTTGATGTTGAGGAGATCAAAGAACATGTCAAGAATGAGCTCCTGTGTGAGTGACAACGTCAGTCCCGCACATGCTTGTCGAGTCTAGTCCACTCACTCGTGTTTCAAGTGACGGGATGCGTAAGCAGTCAATGAGAGCACGGATGGCGGTCATGTCGTTGATGCAGCAGTACATCAGACCTGAGAACGCATAAGTACAAATTGTCGTCAGTACAAGGGCAATTACACTGACCGCTCCATGTTCGTAGCATTGACGAAACGATACGGGTGCATCCCTTGATTCTTTCTTGATGTTCGGAGCCTCGCCCGTACGCGTCTGTAATACCGGACAGAGCGATCTACCCAAAAGCGTACTGTAAGATAAAGCCTCGGCGTGTCCCGGGTTTGCCTACCTCGAGGTCCGTGCCAGGATGCAGGTACGCTCTCGTTTTCGGAGAATCGACGATGTGTAGAAAGGCTTGCGACAGTAATGGCGCCATCTCCAGAGGGCCCTCCGCGAGCGCATGTAGAAGCACGCGGATGCCTCCGGTTCGCGCCATCAACTCAATATCAATGAGAACTGGTTCGATACATCAGCCACCTTCTATAGAGTATGAGAGAACGTGTAAGAAAAGAAGCTTACGAATTTCCGTAAGGGTCTGGACGCATATTGGCTTGAACGGGTCCTCAGGGTATTCCGCGACTGCGATCAGCGCGCGCATAACCGCATCTGAGAGGGGGACTGAGCCCGATCCAACACCAGAGTGGGACATATGCCGTTCTGAACCGAGGTCAACGATAGCGCGTATGAGCTTGATGACCTGTTCTTTCTCTACTGAATGCTTGTTGTCTCGAGAAAGAGTCCTGTTGAACAGTGTCAATGACGGGCTCTTTGGCAGAATCTGTACGGTGCATACTTGACGATGTACCAGTCCAGATGTTGCTCCCCCAGACGTCTGACCGAGTGTGAGTCGACCAGCGCATGGCGGATCAATCGGTAGGCGGTTGCTCGAGCCTGCCTTGTCGCCTTGTCCGCGAGTGAGGGCAGTACACTGTTCCAAACGCAGGTCATCCCCCNGCACTTGCATACGCGGACAGTTCTAACTCACGCATGGACGACTTCCGCGACATCCAACTCATATCTGACGCGCAGGTTGCGCTGTAGGACACCAATCAGCCTAGCCATGGTCTCGATACGGGCGCGATTCAGCTCGGCCTCAGATGCGGTCAATACGTTAGGTAACGTTGATGTTGAGGGAGACGCTGAAGGGGAGGGTGTAGAAGAACCTGGATGACTGTACGGGTACTGTCTAGATAGATGCAGAAGTGCTTTGATTGCGCTCCTCGCTTGATGCATCGCTGTGCGGAAGTCGTCTGTAGGACAATCAGCCTCATGACGGCAGGGGGCGGGCTGTGTGAATACCTCGCTCGGATCCCTCTTCCTTCCAGCCATCTGGAGCTTGCAACGGCTGACCTGGGAATTTGCGTATGCCATTTCCATTCACTTCATGATTTCTTCTGCGTGAGCCGCGGTCGGAGACTGCGCATGATCAGCCTTGGTAAAGCTAGAGGATCAGCATAGGGGGNCTCACAGTACTCCATCGACCTCTCGATGGCTTGTATCTTCTGCTTAGCAGTCGCGAGTTCCGACTCGACTTGAGACCTTAGCGTAGGCTTCATGGAGATTCGTCAGAAACAATGTTATTCTTTACAACTAGGTCCCTTGGAATAGCTTCCAGTACGTCTTCTAAGCGTCCGTATATACGCGACGACATGGACAGTTCCTCCGCCTGCCACTAGATACTCCACACAGCGAATACCGCGGTCGCGTGCAATTATCATCGGAACTAAACTCACATTCAGAGGCATTTGCAACAGATTCTCTGCGCCCTCCTTAATCCGGTTCTCCACTTTCAGCTGATCAGAGAGCATCTGTATCTATCCAAGCGAAAGGCGAGATCAGGCATTCTTGGGCGTGATTCAGGAGGAGATCGGGGCCTACCTGGGTTTCCCTGTCCCCATCCAACGCCAACGTGGAATCTGGTGCGGTGCCCATCATGCTAGGTGCACTCTGACCCGTTGTTGGCGTAGCAGAGCCATTGGAGGTACCCCCATCTGTGGAGTTCGGGATAGAGAGGCTGCTATGGCTGCTGTGTTCTCCGGCGGCGGCAGGCATGGTCCTAAGTCATACAGAGACGCGTGAACGCCTCTCGCAGTCTCAGCCAAGTGAGCAGCAGTAAACCAGGTGCAAGTTATGTCGCGAACAGCAGAAGATGAATGACCCGAGAGCACAAGCAAGGTAAGTAGCTCGATCCAGCTCGACTTGAAATCCAGCTACAACTTGAAGCTCATGCTGCTGTGAGAGACGCGTTGCGCCGATGTGCCGGCCTCGCCCACGTGGCTCGCAACTGATCGACAANGACAGCCTGTGCGGGCGTCTACGGCACGTTCTCATCCTCGAACTACAAGCTTCACATTTCTCTGCCTATCGTACACACATCCGAATGTCTTCTGAATCCAAGTCTGCGTGGACCGCACCCTCAACCACTCTTGCGAGCTACCTTACCCCGGCCCTTCCAGCCCCATTCGATCTGGTGTGCGATCTTTAACGTCACGCCCAAATCCTCTGCAAAAGCCCACACCGTCCCCGGATTCTTCTGGAATTGACGGCCCACGAAAACAACATCGGCTTGTTCCTGTGCATTCAATCCCTGTTGAGCCTCTCGTTGCTGTGCGGAACATATGATGTCTCACCTTGTCGAGCACGCTCTGGGCTGTATGCCCATCGGTGATGTTACCGACGGTTCCAACCAAGATCTTGTCTCCGTGTGCTGTCTTGACTGCCTCGGCGAATGGTGCTTGGTATGCTGGTCCGCCCTTGATCTTCTGCTGTGGGTGCAATCCTCCCGTAGATACGTCTAACAAGTCGACGCCATGGTCAGCGAGGATGCCCGCAAGACGTACGGTGTCTTCCGAGCGCCAGGATGGTTCGTTGGGCAACGATTCCTCAAGCCAGTCAGTAGCTGAGATGCTTCGTGGAGGTCACCCGTGAGTTCCTGCAAGTTGCATTCTTCTTTGACTTTACTCACCGCAAGAATAGAGGCATGCTAGGCGGAATCACCGCTCGCACCGCATCGACGACTTCTAACGTCAGACGGATACGGTTCTCGAAGCTGCCACCGTAATCATCGGTGCGCGTGTTGCTTGCGGGGCTGATGAAGGTGTCGAGAAGGTATCCATGAGCATTATGGATCTCGATCACGTCGAAACCTGCCCTCAGGGCCCGTTTCGCTGCAGCAACGAAGGTCGTCACAATGCGTTTGATACCCTCCTTGTCCAACTCCTTCGGTTTCGGGAAGTTCTCGTTGTACGGAATCGCGCTAGGCGCGAGTACGTCGTCGGGCCATCCGCCGACGACCTCGGTGGCTAGTGCGCCTTTGTCTAGCCAGGGCGCTACAGTGGAAGCTTTGCGCCCAGCGTGTGCAAGTTGGATGGCAATTTTCTGGTTCTGCGAGTGCGCAAATTGGACGATACGTTGGAGCGGCTCGATCTGCTCATCGCACCAAAGCCCAGAGTCTTCTGGTGTAATCCGACCCTCTGGGGTGACCGCGGTGGCCTCGATAAATGTCAACCCGGGCCCCCGTGTATAGATGCCGCCCACTGGCAATGAATGACATAAGACCTTTCGCATGCTAGAAGTGATAGCGTGAGTGACTTACGGTGCGCCATGTGCCAATCGGTGAGTTTCCCATTGTCTGCTGAATATTGGCACATCGGGGAGACCTGTAGCAAGATGCGGTAAGTCACTAGCATTCTTCTGAACAATCTCGTGGATACAGAGCTGATAGGCCTCGCAGGTATGCTCCGAACTCACCCAGATCCGATTATGGAATTCCACGCCACGTATCTTAATCGGCTTGAAAAGTGTTGGGAGGGGCGAGCCGTCCTCAACCGCAGTGCCTGCAGCTGGGTATTGTGCAGGCGTATAGTACGCGACGCCAGGGGCAGGCGGATTGATGATATTCGCCATGTCTGTCTATGCTAGAGATAGGGTGCAAGGCAGAACTGGATCAGAGTTCAACGTCCTCGTCCGACCTATATACTCGAAGTTAAGCCGAACTACGCCCCCTCCCAGTGTGCTCACGGCCATGGCGACGTCATAGCCTATACTAGTCCTGGAAGAATTTGGTAAGATGAGTTCTCGTATCTAGACGCCTTTCAAATGCCTAACGTCGACCAATCACGGGGTGCCGAGCTGTACGTTGTTCTACCCTTCACCTTATTATGTGAGTGGCCGCCTGTCTATTCAGGTCTCTTGACACAAGATCTGACGAATGTTTTTGTTTAGTTGCACCTTCTTATTATCATGTGGCGACAGTGGATATATGGCACTGCTGCGAAGCGCCGACAAGGACAACCCTTTCCATCTACCTCCCACCACACGGGCTTCCTGACAATACTTACAATATGCCGAATGCTCGTCGCGGTGTCTATCACGTACCAATGCCCATTGACGACAACCACGCTTGTACTAGAGACATGAATCCTAGTAGTGGTGATGCTCGCATGAGGCGCCACTTGCGGGACTCGCGAAGCTTCACAGCCGGACCAATGCCTGTTGAGCAGTTCATTGACTGCTTCTTACCACAGGTGCCTTCTGAGCGCGAGAACGAGATCCTATCGAGCAGGAAGGCGTTCAGAAACGTACCGTCCGGGGCACCAACCCCAGCGGAGATATACAAGCCACTGGTGCGTATCGCCAGACATCCAAATATGCTGCTGCTGACTACTCGGACTCAGCTCGAAGCCTTAAATAAGTCTACGAAACACAAGAGTCATGCTCCAGGGCTCGTATTCGCGAACGCGTCTGCTCGCTCCGAGAATCCCCACGAGCCCGGGTATATGAAACCTCACATCTGCTGCTACACGGCCAGCAATGGAGAGCTGGTTGCTCAATCACCCATTTCATCTCGCGCAGACCTCGGATACGCCGAACTCTTCATCGAGGTGAAATCAGACGCCTACCTCGACTTCTTTGTCGACCCGCCCTGTGACGCCACCGCAGAGGAGCTTGCCGCTCACGAGTTCGTCGCGCGTCATGAACCCGATCGGGCCACGCAACGCGTTATCAGGTCTTTTGGACAACACATCATGTACACAACGGAGATTCTCGCACGTCAACATCGTACTTTCGTGCTCTCGATTACCATGGCCGGTTCTACTGCGCGCCTGTGCCGCTGGGATCGATCTGGCCTCATTGTCAGTCGCTCGTTCGATATTCGCGAGCGTCCGGACTTGCTCTGCGACTTTTTGGCTCGCTTTGCATGCGCGTCGAACACGGAGCGCGGCCACGATGAGACCGTGGAGATGGCTACACTCGAAGAAGAAACGCTTTTCCGGGAGACGATCACGAAGCATGTCCGGGAGCAGTTGGGCGTCGAAGGGGACGCGTTGGCCAAGGCTGTCTCTGAGCACTACGAGCCTGGGTACGTCATGGCCATGCATGTTAATGCAGTCGACATGGAGAACCCTGAGTGCGCAGGAAACACCGAGCGCTTCCTGGTGTCGAGGCCGGTCACAGTACCTCTGTATGTCTACGGAAAGTGCACGCGTGGCTATTGGGCAACACAAACAGGAACTGGGAGGGTCGTGTTCTTGAAGGACACTTGGCGGCTGCCGGGCGATCAGGAAGGGACCATAATCAACGAGCTGAACGCTGCGGGCGTGCGCAATGTTCCGACAATCGTAGCCCATGGCGATGTCTACGCGAAGTCACCACCAGCCCAGAAGACGCTTACTCGTACGTCTCTTTCACATGCTTCCAATGGTCCTGCTCGGCTGACAGCGCATTGAGTGTCGGGCGTACAACATACCGAGACGGATCACCACTGCAATCAACCGTGGGCTTGCCCGGTTCTTGAAACGAAAACTGCTGTGTCCACGCATATACACTATCGCCTGGTAGTGGGCGAAGTCGGCTACGGCCTGGAGAGGATGAGGGGAACTCAGGAGCTTCTGAGCGCAACTTACGACGCATTTCACGGTATGTGGACGCCGTGCAGATACCGTATGAACGTGTCTAATCATTTCACCTTCAGCCATGCGCGACGCGTCTGACAAGGCCTCGAGGATACACCGGGACATCAGCGTCAGCAACATCATACTCGTGCAAGAGGTCAACGGCGCGCCGAGGAAAGGGTATTTGATCGATTGGGAGTCGTCCGACAAAGTCGATACGGATGGACTCGCATTAGAACGCGCTCGAACGGTGAGCCCTTGAACTGCAGGTAGCGACATGCAGCCAAGAGTGAACTTACCTCCATGTTGCAGGGTACTTGGAGGTTCATGTCGATCAAAATTCTAGAGTATCCAGAGAAAGGGCACACTCTTCAAGATGACATGGAATCGTTGCTCTATGTGATCTTATACTGCAGTCTCCTCCATCTCCCCCACAGTATGCGTAACCCCGATCATCTCCACAGATTTATCCACAAGTTTTTTGACGACTGCTCATACGGTGTCGGGAGGCTCCATGGCGGGGATGCCAAACTCGTCAATACTGACGATCGCACATGGACACAACGCATCAAGTTCAATAGCCAAAACATCGCGGACTGGCTGGAAACCGTCATGAACTACCACTCTCCTCCGAGGCACCTGAGACGGGAGTGGTGGGATCGGTGGAGCAATCCTGAGTACCTCGATACGCTCTGGAGCGCCTTCATGAGACGCGACCTAGAGAAGGATGACGCAGTCCAGAACGAGGTGAAGAAAGCGCATCAGCGCGTCAGGAGTGTCGAAGACTCTCGGATTCCATTCATTCCACCCACACGCTCATATGACAAGGATGATGCTACATTTTGCCTAGCAAAGGAGTCCCAGCCAGTGGTACCTCGCAAACGTCTCCAAGTAATCGCCCCGACACCTCTCAGAAGGAGCGAGCGCCTGCGCACTCAACTCATGTCTCCCGGGCCGAAGCCTACACAGACGGTGGCACCTTGGCGACGTTCCACTCTCGCAAGTGGGCATAGCAAGGGTGATTCTACGAGACCTAAGAAACGTATCAGAACACACTGAACTAGTAAGATGTACGAGGGGCTCATGGCTCGTGGCCGATTTACATCTCTAGAAGTGCTGGGGTGATGTGGGCCTAACGTACCCGTGGAAGATGAGCAAAGCGCGTAGATGAACAATTAGTATAGGGCGTCGTGGCTCGTTGAACTGGATTAAATTCCAAGTTATTGTGAGCGACACTGCTCAGGCTGGCAGAGAGTGACTGAACATGATAAGAACCATTGAGGCTGCGCACATGCAGTGTCTCCGCAATCACTCCATCCTCGATGTCTTGAGGTCAGTAACCGTGACGCAGTTCATCGGCAAGGCTAATTGGCACCTATGCCATGTCAAGTTCACAAAGCGGACGACCTGCTGACCGTCTGAGTCACCCTTGTACTTGCGCGAGGCTGTGCAAGTACATAGGAATCGGGTGCATCCGGAGACAAAGACCTTGGTTGGAAGTTCAATCTATACATATCAGTATGTGTCCTCCTCGGCTTACACGGACGACCACGGTACAGCCATCTCGGATGGCGTAGTGTCCCAGTGCAGTAGGGCTTGGCATGTCAAAATCCACATACGAGCTAGGATCTCATGCTGCTGAGCAGCAGCAGGGGCAGCTCGGGAGGACGGACCGCAAAGGCCAGGCCGGCTCGAATGAGGGAGTATAAAGGTGCGCGTGTATTTGGGCCATTGAGCAACCCGCCACGTCTCACTGAATCATGAGCTGATCAGTATGGTTTCCTACAGCTCTACAGAGCATAGCCTCTACACCTTTTACGGCTCAGACCACTCCCAGTCGTTCTCTCCGGGTACTATCATTGGCCTTATTGCGGGCCTCTTCTGTGTGGCTATCCTCTTAGCTATCTGCAGGAATGCTCGTTCCTCGGATGCAACGTCAGCTAGGCCGCCGGCCTATCATCATGTTAGTACCTATTTCCATGCGTTCGTCGCAACGTCAACTGACCGTCCATAATGTTGCGTTTTCCCACAGGCCCGAATGCACAGTATGGTGCCGCCGCCGCCTCCACCACTTCCGCCACCTCTGCCACCACCGCCCCCTGCGTATTCACCCTGTTGACCGCATGCATAGGTGGAGACGAAGCTCGTTGTGGCAACACCAGGGGAAGGGGGGTTCTGTGCGGTGAAGGATTGCCCCACAACTTATAGGCCTCACAACGCCATCAGCTCTATCGGGCTAGATGTATCCTTAGATGTATCTCTTACTAGATGCTTCGCGTGCCTCTGGCTTGAAGATAATGGTCGTAAGCTTGTAGTTGTTTTGGTTAAAGCCAGGGCTTTGGCACTAGCTCGAACCAAACCTCGGGGCCATTTTCATGCTTGTTCTGTATGCACTTGCAAGCCGGTTGACGGTTCGTCAGGCTGCTGAGCGTCAACATGCACGTATGCAAGCACCTAAGCGTTCGACCGGTGCGTTCGTTCCCAGGACCCGTTCAGCCTGAGAATGCGGAAATCGATGTTGTAACTCGCCCACGCGCCATCTAGCAAAGTCGAATTGAGCATCTGTTTATGGAAGAAATATGAATAGAGTGGCAGCCCCTACTCGTGGGTTGCAAGGGTTTGTTCGGTGAGCGAGACTCGGGTGAGATGTAAGTCTCTACAACTTTGAATTTTGAAAGGTATTTCCTTCAAACGCCCACGTGGCTTCGATTCCCATTTCCCTGGCAAGGCTGGCATGCCTTCAACTTGTTGATCAACCAAGCCTTATTGCCACCGTATGGCCAGATACTGTTCAATTCAACACACTCAGCCTTCGACATACCCTCACACCTGCCACTGTGCTTGTAAGCTGAAACGACATGTCTAATACTCCTGGCTGCGTCTATCATGTTCCAATGCCTATCGACGACGACCACGCTTGTACTAGAGGGCTCAACCCAAGTAGCGGAGATGCTCGCATGAAAAAGCACTTACGGGACTCACGGAGCTGCACAGTCGGACCTATGCCAGTTGAACAGTTCATTGAGAAGTTTCTGCCTCCAGTATCCACAGAACGTAGGAACGAGATCTTGTCGAGCAGGAGAGCATTCAGTCGCATACCGCATGGAGCTCCGACCCCCAGAGAGATATACAAACCACTGGTGCGTGTTATCGACGGTGAAGATGAGCGCATTCTCACTATTCGGACCTAGCTCGACGCGCTGAACAAGTCAACTAAGTACAAAAGTCGTGCTCCGGGCCTTGTGTTCGAGAACGCGTCTGTGCGCTCCGAGATGCCTCACGAGCCCGGATTCATGAAACCCCACATCTGTTGCTATACGGTCGCCAACGCTCAAGCAGTTCAACGAACCCCTATCACTTCCCGTGCAGACCTCGGGTACGCCGAGCTCTTCATTGAGGTGAAGCCAGACGTGTTCCTCGACTTCTTCGTCGACCCACCCTCCGATGCAGACGCCGAAGCCATCGCCGCACACGAATTCGTCGCGCGATACGACAATGATAAAATCAAAGCACGCGTCGACCGGTCTTTCGGACAACATATCATGTACACCACAGAGATCTTCGCCCGTCAGCATCGCGCCTTCGTATTCTCGATCACCATGGCTGGATCGTCTGCGCGTCTTTGTCGCTGGGATAGGTCCGGGCTCATTGTGAGTCGTTTATTCGACATCCGTGAACGCCCGGACCTATTGTGCGAGTTCCTGGCTCGCTTCGCATGTGCGTCGAACAGTCAGCGTGGACACGACGAGACCGTCGTGATGGCTACATCCGACGAAGAAACACTCTTTCGGGACGCAATCACCCAGCATGTCCAAGCGCAGTTGGGCGTCGAAGGGGATGCATTAGCCAAAGCTATCGTCGAGCACTACGAGCCCGGACATGTTATGACCATGCATGTTCACGCGATCGACATGAACAATCCCGAATGCGTACGAGGTACCGAACGCTTTCTGGTGTCAAGGCCCGTCACGGTGCCCTTGTATATCACTGGGAGGTGCACGCGTGGTTACTGGGCGGTGCAGCTGGAAACCGGGAGGGTTGTTTTCATGAAGGATACCTGGCGGCTGCCGGGCGATCAGGAAGGGACCATAATCAACGAGCTGAACGCTGCGGGCGTGCGCAATGTCACAACCGTCGTAGCCCATGGCGATGTCTATTTCAGGGCGCCACCAGCCGAGAAGAAACTCACCCGTACGTCGTTCTGCTTATTGTCATTGACCTGGCTCGAATGACAGCGCATTGAGTGTCGGGTGTGCAGCATACCAAGACGGATCACTACTGTAAGAAATCATGGGCTTGTCCGGTTCTCAATAAGAAAGTGGCTGTGTCCACGCATATCCACTATCGGCTGGTAGTGGGCGAGGTTGGCTACGGTCTGGAGAGGATTAGGGGCACTCGGGAGCTCCTGAGCGCCACTTACGACGTATTCCACGGTACGTTCACCTCACCCAAGTCCCGTATGAGCGCGCGCCTGAACATGTCACTGTCAGCCATGCGCGATGCGTCTGACAAGGCCTCGAGGATACATCGGGATATCAGCATTGGCAACATCATACTCGTGCAGGAGGTCGAAGGCGCTCCGAGGAAAGGTTACCTAATCGACTGGGAAACGTCCGACAAAGTCGACGAACATGGGCACGCCTTCGACCGCGTTCGAACGGTGAGCTTTTTGACTCGGAGTAGCGATTTGTAGCTTCCTGGACCGACTAGCTTTCATCTTCTAGGGTACTTGGAGATTCATGTCTACGAAGATCCTAGAAAATCCCGAGCGTGGGCACACCCTCCAAGATGATATGGAATCGTTGCTCTACGTGATCTTATATTGTAGCCTCCTCCATCTCCCGCATGACGTCCGCAAGCCGGCAGACCTCCACACCTTCATCTACAATTTCTTCGACTACTCCTCCTACGCAGCGGGCAGGTTACATGGTGGGGATTCCAAGCTGGCCAACGCTGGCAACCGCACATGGATGCAACGTGTCAAGTTCAACAGCGAAAACATCACTGATTGGCTGAACACGGTTATGGACTATCACTATCCGCCGAGACACCTGAGACGGGAGTGGTGGGACAGATGGAGTAACCCTGACTACCTCGATAATTTCTGGGGCGCATTCCTAGAGAGAGACGACCTGGAGAAGGACGATGCAGTCAACAACAAGGCGACAAAGCCAATCCAGCGCATCAAGACCATCGAGGATTCTCGAACGCCATTCATTGCACCGTCGCGCTCCGAGGTCAAAGACAATGATACATCGATCCCCGCACAACCACCAATTCTGGGGGCGTCCCGCAAACGTCTCCGCCAAACCTCAACGCCTCCACCTCCCCGAAGGAGCGAGCGTTTGCGGGCGTCTGCCACCACAGGCGAACAACAAGGGAGCGATTCTGTCCGACCCAACAAACGTAGCAAGGCCCGCTGAACGTTCGCGCAAAGGTTTCAATATCGATGTTCTGGTTGTGTGTATTGCTACCGAATTGCATATGTCAGGCACTCCGCCCGTGGCTTGTTGTTATCAGGGACGAATGCGCCAGGGTTCTCTTCGTATCCGGCCGAGGTCGTAGCGCTGGGAACCTACTTGACCGAAACCAGCACAACTCCCTCTTCGACTACGAACGCTATGCACCTGCGTCTCGATGTTTGGCTCAAAGTTGGGTTGCTCTGGTTACTATGGTATCCGTTCAGTCTCGCTCCATAACCCACCCTGCATGCTGGGAGCACGAGGAATCAAAGAAGCGGTTGCGCATGTGCCGCAAGAATCGGCGGCAAACTCAGGTATGTACGTACAAAGAACATCGTGAGATGCGTACGATGGCATGTCGTGCGACTGTCCTGTTTGTCGGTCTCTTACTGCCTCACAGGTATACAATAACAACGGTGTCAGCGCCCTCAGCGGCATAGATTGCTGGCCACTAGCCATTGGTCGCGCATATATGTGGGATCCAGGCCACGTCCGCGCACTAAACCCTCCCCCATGTCCTAGGCTCACTGGACGTACCCTGCTCTCAACAATGCCCTCGTCGCAGATCGAACCAAACTTCGTCGACTACGTGTCCACTTACGACAGCCAAGAAAGCCTGGACGATATAGACAGGCTCATAGATGCCACCTTAGACGCTCCTGATAACCCTGCTCTGGGGAACTTCAACGTTCCGCTTGCCTTAGTTGAGAATAGTTCTGCAGTATACGGCCGCCTTCCTAAAGATTCCGAAAGCCGGTACGAGAGGTACGGTGGTGAAGGCATTGGATTCGCACTAGGGCCTATGCCACCTCGCGCGTTCTTGGAGACGTTCTGCCCTTGCCCGGCGGATTTGATGGAGAAGATGCCACCCTCAAAAGATGCTTTCCAAGAGCTTCCAAGGGCCCCAGATGCGGAAGAGGAATTATATGAGCCTCTAGTGAGTACGAGCCGGCCATACTGAGCTATGCATTCTGAGACAATCCATAGGTCGTTGCTTTGAACGGTACCGATGGGCACGCTCGTTGTCCCGGTCACACTTTCCTAAACACTTCAGCGAATCCTGATACGAAAGGGAACTGCATCGTCAAGCCCGATGTGCTCTGCTATGCTAACGAGCATGTTCCCCGGGTACGAATCAACAACAGCACGTCGCGCACAGATATGGGTTTTGCCACATTCTTCATAGAAGTCAAATGCCGCACTACCCAGGACTTCTTCCAAGACCCTTACGAGCATTGGCGCTCATCGCGTGCCCAACCATGTCACTTGTTCAGGCATGCTACGAAGAAGAGCCGGTTCCTAGAGGAGTTCGGCCAACAAGTCATCTACGCAACGGAACTGTGCGCTCGCCAATTTCGGCTCTGTTGCTTCTCTGTCGCGCTCTTTGGCTGCAAAGCCCGCATCATGCGCTGGGACCGTTCTGGTCTCATTGTCACCCGTCAGTTCGACCTTCACGACAACCCGGAGATCCTCTGCGAGTTTGTCTGGCGATACGCACACATGTCGGAAGCCCAGCGTGGTATGGACATGACCGTGACGGTTGCGAGCAACGCCGAGGAAACCCTCTTTCGGATCGCCATCGAGTCTCATGTGATGCTACAGCTTGGGCTATCGAGGGATCGCTTACAGGCGGCTGTCTACCGGCATTACCAACCCAAAGCCGTCTGCGCTATCAGCGTCTTCGACGTTACTACACGCGAAGAGCAGCGCTACCTGATATCGCGACCTCTCACCTCACCCTTATCGATGATTGGCCGGGCGACGCGTACCTACTGGGCCGTGAACGCTCGGACAGGTCGAGTAGCATGCCTGAAGGACACGTGGCGTATTTGTGCCCCCGGAGCAGAGCAGGAGGGCGCAGTCATCGCGTCGCTCGCCGCAGGAGGTGCTCGTAACATTCCTGCAGTCCTTCATCACGGGGATGTACTAGCAGTAGTAGACACGAATCAATCGGCTTCGTTCGACTGTGCGGGTGAGTGAAATGTGCCACACTTCCTCATGTCTTGCAGTATTCACACCGATGTATACAGCAAAACAGACCACGCTCACAGATCGATTCGTCGACGAGAAGTGGGTTTGCGAAGAGGAAATCGACCTGTCAGCTGTCGTGAAATATACGCAATACCGTCTTGTCGTCTCGATCGCAGGGTATGCACTTCATAGCGTCTCGGGGACTGCAGAGCTGTTGCCAGCAGGTTGTCGCATACTTCAAGGTGCGAATTAGATCTGACAATAGCTGTATGCATCTGCGTCATCCCTCATCGCAATCTGCCTAGCAATGATCGATGCGTCCAACAAAAAGCGGGTACATCGAAATATCCATCCCTCTTCAATCGTCCTCTACCGCGAGAAGGCCGGAGAGGATCGACACGCGTTCCTCCTCGATTGGGACCTTTCCTGGAGTATCAGAAAAACAAATCCTCATGCGCACCTACCGTTCGACGTACGTTTCGTGATGAAAAATACGATTTGGTCAACGATTCGCTGATGGCGTTATGAACATTGCAGGCGATGTGGCAATTCATGTCGATATCCGTACAGACCAACAAGGGACATGGCCACCTGCACTTGATACAAGACGACATGGAATCATTGCTCTATGTTTTGCTGTATTGCAGTCTCCGCTGGCTCCAACACACTGTCGATCCAAGCCTAGGAACCCTGCCTTGGATCCTCGATGAGATGTTCGACCGCGCGTCGTGGTGCCAAGGCAAGCCACATGGTGCAGATGCGAAGTATACGAATGCGATAGATCGACGGTACACTTCGGCCGTGCGCTTCGGAAGTAATGCCCTGCACAAGTGGCTCAACCAGCTGATGGACTTTCATCATCCGCCAGCGGAGGACACGTCGGATATGCGACTCCTATCGCCTGAGCCACAGCTGTCTACGACGGCCCAGTGGCTCAATCCAAAGAGTTTGGAGGAGATATGGACTCGCTTCTTGAAGGATGAGTATCTAGAGCGCAACGACCGGGTTGTCCGGACGTTTCCGCACGAATCTCGCGAGATCGAGGAGGATGGAGCCGGGCATCCTGCCACTTCGCCTTCGTACAGCCGAAGCGCGAAGCGGGATGTGGACAAACTCAACGAAGACGCCTCTGGGTCCGAGGACGAACCTACGCGCCCCGGCAAGAAGCAAAAGGCCTCTCCCTCTGGCGATAGATACTCGCGAGCAGCGACCAGCCTCAACACGGGAACCCTGGAGCGTATCACAGCGCTCACAATTCCGCAAGACGACGCTGAGCTTGAGGCCCCCAGTACTAGCGCCGTGGCGTCGGCCAGGAAGAAATCTCCGAAGAGACACTGGACTCAGGCCAAGAAAGGCGAAGGGTCAAAGACAAAGCGGAAGTGAGGTCGACGACATCACTTGTAGGTTAATGGGGCATGCTCGTTGTGCGCATCATTGCATCGCAATCTGTGCAATGTACGTCCGTATATAGCGTTGGTTCTGTCATTACATAGATCCCTGCCTTACCGCGGACTCATATCACTCCGAAGGTTCTGAATGGATCCGTGTATTTACCACCGTTCAACAGTAGCTCGCTGCTCGACGTGTACAAGCGAGCCTCCGTAGTACTGCTGAAATGCGGCACAGTATGCAAGTGCCGTTCGAGCGGACCGGACATTCAGTATTCCTATTAGGACTGAAAATGCAATGAATGTTAGCCGTGAGACTCGTATTGATCCTCCTCCTCGAATAAGTGAACCATGGACATACCTCACGAGCCAGTTTACATAGACGTTGAATATTTGTCCAGCGATGGTGACCGAGTCTGAACAGCAATTACCTAAAACGACCGCCTCGCAGAAGTATGAGCGCCGTTTCGTCTCCACGTGGCTGTGGTTCGCATTTCCCACTGGCGTCCACAGTGACTGTCTGGCACTGTACCTTGTTCACCAATCGAGCCTTATTACCGCCGTATGGCTAGAGAGGCCGCTCATTTCAGCACGATCACCTCTCGAAATCCTCTACTTGTACATTCGCCGCTGAATCATCATGTCTACCCCTCCTGGCTGCGTTTACCACGTACCCATGCCCATCGACGACGGCCATGCGTGTACCAGAGGGCTGAACCCGAGTAGCGGAGATGCTCGCATCAAACAGCACCTACGGGACTCGCGGAGCTACACCGTTGGACCGATGCCAGTTGAGCTGTTTATTGAGAAGTTCCTACCTCCAGTACCTGCAGAGCGCAAGAACGAGATCTTGTCGAGCAGGAGGGCGTTCAGTGGCATACCACATGGAGCCTCGACTCCAGGGGAGATATTCAAACCACTGGTACGTGGTATAGGCGGTCAAACTCGGCTTTTTCTCACTATTTGGACTCAGCTCGACGCGTTGAATAAGTCGACTAAGCACAAGAGTCGCGCGCCGGGACTTGTGTTTGAGAATGCGTCCATTCGCTCCGAGAAACCGCATGAGCTCGGATTCATGAAACCCCACATTTGTTGCTACACAAATGCCAATGCGGAAGCGGTTCGACGGACACCCATCACTTCCCGTGCAGACCTCGGGTACGCTGAACTCTTCGTCGAGGTGAAGCCAGACGCGCTCCTGGACTTCTTCGTCGACCCGCCCTCCGATGCAACCGCGGAGGCTATAGCAGCTCACGAATTCGTTGCGAAATATGGCAATTCTAAAATGAAGGCGCGCGTCGACAGGGCTTTCGGACAGCATATCATGTACTCTGCGGAGATTCTCGCACGTCAGCATCGCACTTTCGTCTTTTCGATCACTATGGCTGGTGTTTCTGCCCGTCTCTGCCGCTGGGATAGGTCTGGGCTGATCGTGAGTCGTTCATTCGACATTTGCGAACGCCCAGAGCTACTCTGCGACTTTTTGGCTCGTTTTGCATGCGCGTCGAACAATCAGCGCGGCCACGACGAGACCGTGGAGATGGCTACACTCGAAGAAGAAACACTCTTCCGGGACGCGGTAACGAAGCATGTCCAGAAACAGTTGGGCGTCGAAGGAGATGCTTTAGCCAGCGCCGTTGTCGAGCACTATGAAGCCGGACATGTTATGGCCATGCATGTTCACGGGGTCGACACGGAGAATACCCCGTGCGCAAGGGGAACCGAACGCTTACTGGTTTCAAGGCCTGTCACGGTGCCTTTGTACGTCAACGGAAGATGCACGCGAGGCTATTGGGCAGTGCACGCGGAGACCAGGAGAGTGGTTTTCCTGAAGGACACCTGGCGGCGGCCGGACGACCAGGAAGGGGCGATCATCAACGAGCTGAATGCTGCGGGTGTGCGGAATATCCCGACCATCGTAGCCCACGGCGATGTCTACGTGAACGCACCACCAGCCGGGAAGAAGCTCACCTGTACGCATCTTCACTCCCTCCATTGATTCTACTTAGCTGACAGCAGTTTGAGTGTCGGGTGTGCAGCATACCGAGACGGATCAATACTGTAAGCAACCGTGGGCTTGCCCGGTTCTTGCAAAGAAGGTAGCTGTGTCCACGCATATACACTATCGGTTGGTAGTGGGCGAAGTTGGCTACGGCCTGGAGAGACTAAAGGGCACCCGGGAGCTTTTGAGCGCCACTTACGACGCATTTCATGGTGGGTCTACATGTGTACATGCCTTATGAGCGATACTGAACATGCTGTCTTCAGCCATGCGCGACGCGTCTGACAAGGCCTCAAGGATACATCGGGATATCAGCGTCGGCAACATCGTACTTGTGCGAGAGGTCGACGGCGCGCCGAGGAAGGGTTGCTTAATCGATTGGGAGATGTCCGACAAGGTTGACGAACATGGGCACGCATTGGAACGCGCTCGAACGGTGTGTATTTCATATCACGAATGGAGATCTGTAGTTCCCTCAACAAATGGACCTCTATATCACAGGGTACTTGGAGATTCATGTCGACCAAAATCCTGGACTATCCGGAGAGAGGCCACACGCTCCAAGATGACATGGAATCGCTGCTCTACGTGGTCCTATACTGCAGCCTCCTCTATCTTCCGCACGACCGCAATCCAGAAAACCTCCACACATTCATCTACAATTTCTTCGACTCCTCGTCTTTCGGTTTCGGCAAATTACACGGCGGGGACGCCAAGCTCGCCAACGCCTACACGCGCAACTGGATACAACGCGTCAAGTTCAATAGCGAGAACATCACAGATTGGCTGAACACGGTGATGAACTATCACTTTCCGCCGCGAAATCTGAGGCGCGAGTGGGCAGATCGGTGGAGCAATCCCGACTACCTCGATACGTTCTGGGGCACATTTCTGGAGAGGCGCGAGTTAGAGCAGGACGATGCGGTCAGGAACGAGGTGGAGAAACCTGTCTCGCATGTTAGGACCTTCGAGGACTCTCGGGTCCCATTCATCCCACCCCCACGCTCCAAAAAGTCAGTTACATCGCCCCCTGCACACCTGCCAGCTACGATAATCCCCCGCAAANCGCCTCCGCCGAACCTCTACCACACAGCCTCTCAGACGGAGCGAACGCTTGCGAACACCCCGGCCGCCTCTTAGCAACGCTCACGAACATCAGGGGAGCGATTCTATCCGCCCGAACAAACGCAGCAAACACCGGTAAACGCTCGCGCGAATCTATTGACGTTGGCGCTCTAGCTGCGAACGTTGTTACAAGATTGTACGTTCTCTCATGTGCCACAGCTGCCTACCTCAGCAGAGTGGCTCAACCCGAAGGCATGGGAGGGGTCGTGGACCCGCTTTCTAGAGGACGAATATCTAGAGCGCGATGAGGGAGGAGCAGCGCATCCCGCGACTACACCTTCAATCAGCCGAAGCGCGAAGGGCAGCGCGGACGAGCTTCACGAGGGCAATTCCGCGGGCCCCAGCAAGAAGCGTAAGGGTTCTTCCTCTTACGATCGAGACTTCCGAGCATCGACCAGGCTTCATTGCTTACATACGGAAACGCTAGAGCGTATCACAGCGCTCACAATTCCGAAAGACGGCGCTGGGCCTAGTAGTACTAGTGCCGTAGCGCCGCCCAGGAAGGAAACCCCGAAGAGACACCAGAACCAGCTCAAGAAAGGCGAAGGGTCAAAGACAAAGCGAGAGTGAGGTCGATGATAGTAAGTGTAGGTTAGTGGGCATGCTCGTTGTGTCGTTGCATCGCAATCTGTTGGAATTACGTCCGAATATAGCGATTGTTCTGTCATTAAATCTCTGCGTTACCGCACACTGCCACCACTCCGAAGGTTCTGAATGAATTCGTGTATTCATCACCGTTGCACAAGTAGCTCGCTGCTCGACATGTACAAGGAAGCCTTCCATATCGATGCGCCGCACAACTTTGAGAGCATAGGTACCGGTGGTACTCCGCCACTGAAGCTATTATCGCAGGTGTTGTATTTTTCCATCCTCGGTCGTTCGCTGATCAAGGTCTCAGTCGAGATCAACGCCGTGAGCCACTGGCCGTTCAGAAGGGCGCACAACGACATTGCTCGAATATAAGGAGCATGAACATATCCGCCGACGGCCGTCCTTGTACTAGCGCTCGATCACCGTGCACCTGTTGCTCGTCCCGCTCGTTCGCAACTACGGTCACAAAGACTCCTTGGCGAGGCACTCTCCAGGAAGCGTACAAATAGCACCGAGTCGATGCATCTCAAGTTCCAATAGACTCCACCACCTCATTCCGCTCACGCTACTCGACCAACCCGACGCACCTCGCAATGGCATTCGCGACGAGCACCTTCAGCAGGCTTCCTGAAGAGCTCCTGGACGAAATCCTTCACGAGGTCCTCACCCTTCCCAGAAAGAGCTTCCTTGAATGGGCTCACCGCGGCACGTACGGATGCAAGCCCACGTCGATCGCAGCCGACGTTCTGCGCGTGTCGAAGACTTGGGCTCGGGTCGGTCAACGCCATCTGTACGAGGGCGTGATTATCCGGCGCAAGGCGCAGGCCAAGTCACTCGCCCAGACTCTTGTAGCGAGCGCGAAGGGCGTGTCCAACTCACGCTTCACGCTCGCCCAGCGCATCCGCAGGCTTCGGATCGACAGGGTGCAGTGCGGGGATGTCAAGGTCATCTTGAAGCTCGCGACAATGGTAGTAGACTTTCACATTTCGCTCGACGTCCCCCCAGCCGCGCGCCCGCTCGACTGGCTCCCGGGANTTCCAGCGCATGTNCGCCGCGTCGCTTGTACATCCAGGGGACGCCGCAGGGGAACAAGAACAACGAGCGGCTCGTCAAGGCGATCGAGGAGGTCGTCATGTCTAGCACGGAGCAGCTTGCAACCTGGAACCGATTGGTGCGCCCGTCTCCTAATCGTCCCTGTCCGACTCAGGCTGCTGACGAGACCGTCGTGCTTGCGTCCTGTAGGAGGAAGTCCATCTGCACGGTACGGACTTTAAGTACATGCCCCGTTTGGGCGAGGCGCTGTCATCGCTGCCAGCGTTGCGACTCGTCACAGCGTCAGCGGTGCAACCCCAGAGGTGGTGGGAGGAGTTCATCCTGCTGGTCGGGCGGAACGAGCATCTGCGGGCAATGTTCGTTGATTCCGTGCACTACTGGCCAAACCACTCTAGGAATCGCCTCCAAGGCAGAGTCAAGGAGATTACTCATTTCAGGAGCTTCTACCTGTGAGTGGACTCGTGATTGCTCGTAGGAGGTGCACAGCTGACGATCGTGGTGAAGCCCGACCATACAGGCTCCAGGACCTGTGCAAAAGCACGACAGCAACGCTTTCTCAGGGGACAGTGTCTCCGCAGATCGCCTCTCGGACTCGATCTGGCGACGCATCCTCAGCTATGTGATGGTTGGCTATGAACCAGACAAATGCAACGAACACGACTGGTGGCTGCGATCAGGCCGGACTTTCCATCCCAGACGGTCTCAAGACTTCCTGCTCTTGAGCAGAAGGTTCAAGGTGAGACGTTGCGCAATGGAACGGGGCGGAAAGCTGACCGATGCGGTGTTCAACTCGTTCTGCTCGGCAGAGGATCGCAGAGCCACTGCTGCACGCTGCGCCGCGGTTGAAGTCTCCAACAGCCATGGAGAAATATGTTCAGCACCTTCGAGAACATCCGGAATACGGTCAACACAATCGGGTGCTCACAGCAGACAGTATCCAGATCATCCCGTGGTTGACGCCGAGCCTACGCGTGTCCCACAACGTCCTACCATACATCCTCCAGTCTGGCCCGACGACGGGCTTGATTCCACAACCATTGCCTTCGCTGGTCTGGCTCAGACTGGACTGCGGAGATACAAACTTGCGCGGTGGCCATGGCACCAAGGGGACTCCCTCTTGCACTAGAGGGTGTCTTGACGCGACCTTCTTTAACGGCCTCCCGAACCTCAAGTACCTCGACATGTGCGGGTGCGTGGTCGGTACGTCACGAGTTACTCCACTAGCAGATGCTCTACCCCGTGTCGAAGAAGTCCGCCTTGGTTTGGCCGGCGGGTCTGGTGCAATCGAGAGCCTAACTACAATGACGTGAGTATCGACGATCTGGCGCATCATATGTAAATTCTCACTTCGTGCCCTGTCAAGCTTGCCATCACTCAAAAGGTTGCGCCTGGACTTCACGAATAGCTGGAAAGACTCGGGGTCCCAAGCGGCATACGCCTTTCTTCTGAAGCACGGTGGCAAGCTGATCGCAGCTCAGATATACGAGATACACGACACGGCGCGTTGGAACGACACGCTTCTCACGCTGTGTCCCAACCTGAGGGGGCTGGTCATCGGAGATAGCGTGCTCACAGTGAGTTACTACCGGGTGTCGATTCCACTACGAAGCCTGACACCGTCCAGATGGGCCAGTTTGAACTGTTGCGGGCTTCGCAGCCACACCAGCACTTGAAGATCATATTTTTCAGTGGTGCCCAGTATGCGACACGGTAAGTTTGGATCGAGGCAGTGGAGAGGATGGCAGTGGAGACTGACCCGTCAATATGCAGTGGCTATTTTAGCGCCAATCGAGAACCTTGGTTGCAGTTCCCATCCGTGGTAGACTTCACATCGCTGGTGGCTCTCGAAGAAGTCAGATTCCCGAAAGAGCATACTTGGCCGGACAGCGAGTGAGTAAAGCCTCTGATGCGCGCACTGCAGCGACCTGATAATGACCCACAACCCAAGGACATCGGCTGAGAAGTCGCCTTGGCCTCAAATCGCACGCGAGCTCAACAACAGGTTCCCAAAGGTCTTCCTTGCCGACCACGCCGGACGACGCTGGGCTAGATATTAGTGATGTTGCGTGAGAAACCTGAGCCGCTCATTCAGTTCCGTACACACGTCCATATGATATCACGAGATAATACACCGTCCGTAGGGCAACTTTTTGACATGTGAGAAGACAGCTCGCGAGCTGCCTGCATGTTCAAGCAGAAACGCCTACGACATACGCATCAGTACTGAAGGGATACGCGATATGCTACGAGCTTACCAATCACACCACATGCGGCCCGTGCGCCAGCGTTCCCTGTTTTCATAGATTCTTCGTCGCCTCCGCGTCCAAGATCATCGGTACCCTGAAGAAGCAACACGGCATAAGCATGGGAGGTAACGTCGTCCTGCTTTCAACAAGCGTACCGCGTGTACAACAACAGCCCGCCTTAAACGGGACCGGCATCAGCTAAGCTGGATACGTGTGACGGGAAGGAGGACACACCCAATAATACTCAATGGCCCGTTCAAAGAGATGAGGTGGTCCTCGAAAGAGAAAGTCGCCACTCCCGCGGAGTCGCTTTCAATGTTTCCTAGATCTCCAACATGTCTGTTTGTGTCTGTAGGTGCACCGTGCGTGCGGCCAAACGGATTGAAGTGAGGGCCTGCGGATATGCAGCCATTGCTCAAGTCACCCGAGGCACTTGCGAGAGAAGCCTCAGCCTTTGGATCATGATGAACGGCTGTTCGACACGCACTGGATATGGAAACCACGTTGAGCAGACGGGTCTAGGTTCTTGATCTCTCCGGATACAGTGACTGGTGCGGTAGGGTACGGCTGTATAAAAGTCACCGTGCCGCTCACTGCATCACCTTGCAGTACCGTGACCGCCTGCAGAAATACAAATCACGCGTTGTATGACGTCCTCTTGACCCAATAGACTGTTTGACGTACCTTCGACACGATAGGTAACGGCAAGACCTCCTCGTCAGGCGTAGAATGTCTCGGAAGGAGCAGCCAGATAAGGAAGACCGCAATGAGAGTGAACGAAGCAGTGATTGCAAAGCGAGGCGGCCTAGACTGACGAGTCGTAGAGAAATCCATGTCGACTAGATGCCTGCAGAAAGCCTCAAGCTTGAAAGGTCCGCGACCTGGAGTTGACGGAGGTCGTCGTCGTAGCTGTCGTCGTGTGCAGCAGAAATGTCTCGTCGCTGCAGCGGAAATGCCTCGTCGCGGCAGGGGCCGCTGCCGGGTGAGAAACGCCAATCTGCTTGGTCACACACCTTTCGGCCTCCGTGGTGTCAACGNCATGATGCGACTCTCGCGCATCTGCTCGCTCTCGCTATGACTAGATATCTCTATGGTCAGACGACAACTCGTAAGTATGAATGTCGCCGACGCAATGAAATACACATAATTCACTCAGAACCAGGGGACAACACAGTACAGTATTTGACCGTCAGACGGAATGCGGTTTTCGCGCATTCCGTTGCAAACGCAAAGCTAGGCGCGGTCTTCCTGTTATGTCGCGCTTCAGTAGTATTCCTCCAGCGTAATATAGATTCGGTATGGCGAAGGAGATAGCTGGACGGGACACAGAGGAAGGGGGACAACTTGGCGGTGACCAATTTGTCGGGATGACCGCCAGGTGGAAAACTCGAAGCGCCGTGACTTCACTGAGGGCTCGTCGAGTGTCATCTTCACTTTCATTCAGTATGTACCCATATAAATACAGTAGGCGTACTCTAATACCTGCCTTGTACAACTTCTCTATGAAAATGTAAAAAGACCGCTATTCACTAGAGAATTATCGCGCGTAAAGCAGCCAGTCACATAGGTCACTATGCTGTCACATAATCACGATTCATACCCCTCCTTTTCCTGCGCCCGGCTGCTGGATGCCCTTTGCTAGGTGGTAGAGACCTTCAGAATATCAACGGCCTATTCGGAGCAGCTCAGCATCGTCAACTGATGATCGTTGCAACACCCTTAGCGATCACGTGATGTTGCTGCTGCCGCGATTCTTAGTTCATAGGGAGCAGTTTTCCCTGCGCACTTATTCTTGGTGCATAGATGTATATATTGTACTGTTAGAGATATGTGCAAAGAATTCCGAGGCATGCCGCTTGGAAGCGACATAATATATTTGCGAATTTCACTTTGAGAGCACAGATATCGCTCATTAGCGAGACTGCAATACACAGGAAGGGGTCGGAACATAGGCATGCACCATCATGGCAGTGTAGTTACCAAACCTCGGAGGGTGCGCCGGATTCGCGTTACGCGAGGGAGGACAGCGCTGACGATTTTCCACCTGGGGGTCATTTTCCACCTGGCGCTCAAATACTGTACTAGTCGCTAGTAGTCGCCACAAAGTGCATCAGACGCTCAGTGGCAATGAAACGCGTCCCACGTGATAGCGACGCGTCGCGTGCCCATGAGTATGAGTACCCCGTCCCAACACCTGCCGCGATGTCCAAGGCGCCATATGGATAGGACTCGTTCAACCTGCACTTCAGCCATGCCACCAGCCCGTCTACATGAAGAGGAGAGCGGCAGGACTAGCACGGTGTACCGAGCATCATCGTGATCACTGCTCTCGCGGCCCGCATTCCACGGCAAAGGTCGAGGGGCAGTCATACCAGGAGTCAGCTGGCCTCGCGACTCCTAGCTTCCTGCGGTCATCTGCTGCTGAATAGGCCCGTATAAAGTGGACCCAATGGTGCGGTGTACATCGTATGGAGACTTTGTGACCACTTCGCTTGGCACTGACACTACTCTAGTTTCCATCCGCAGACAGCGTCATCTCGCACAGAATCCCATGCTCGGTCTTGCTACGTTCGTCTGTTTGGCAGTAATTTCGGCAGCTACTGCGACGCCCTCCGCCAATGGTGTGAACCATGGGTTCAACTGGGAGCGCACCAAGTATATGTATGCGTTCGGAGATTCGTATACGTTCGTGCAAGGCACACGAGGCCTGGCCAACTTCAGGTGTGCACCAGCCGTCTCGAGTATCAAAATGACAACGGTATGATTGACACTGCTGGCGACAGCTTCATAGGCGATGCATTTCACTTCTCCTTCTCGCCCCATGAGCTGCTGACAGACGCAATCATTCCCAAGAACGTAGGTCATGCCCCTCGTGCGGAAGCACCCGCTATTGACTCACATATGCGTTGTTCTCCAGACGAGTTCAGACGGTTCGAACTGGGTATGCTGTCATTTCGGAAGTCGAGGCGACGAGAGCACTTACATGATAGGTGACTGCAGACCGAATTTCTCACCGGCTGCTTTGCGGGGAGGCCTTCCGACTGTTCCCCCCACCAGCTGTGGAACTTCGCATTCGCCGGTGCGGACGTCGACAAAGCTCTGTAAGTCTACTTCTCCTAGCCGCTCTTCTGACTTACTCCTCGCTGATGCGGTTCATGTGCTCAGCCTACCATTGCATCACAACTTCACCGTCGATCTAGTCGATGAGGTGAAGCAATGGGTGCAGTACGCCTCGGACGTCGTTCCGCACCCTCCCGCCGAAACACTGGTCGCATGGTGGATAGGCATAAACGACACGGGCGACACCTTGAACAATAAGACCGTAGGCATCAGACTTCGTTTGTCTGGTGCAATAGTGCTATACCCATGGCTGTCGTTTACCTATGCTAGATCACCGACTTCCAGGCGTTCTGGGAACTCGAGATGCAGTCCCTCTTCGGTGCAGTGGTAGGTGCAAAGCTCAGTGTGTTCTGGCACATAGCCTGATCTGTCCGCCGTACAGCAAAATGCATATGACCACAATCTCCGCGGCACCTACCTCTTCTTCAACGTCCCGCCCATGGAGCGCTCGCCAGACCACCTCGGCACGGCGATCGCCCCAACCTACAAGCAGCACATCCTCGACTACAACGCCGCCCTCGCCGCACATACCGCCGCGTTCGCAAAGACGCACAGGGACGTGACCGTGCTCTCGTTCGACGCGCATACATGGTTCAACCAGATCCTGGACAGCGCCGAGGCGCACGGGTTCACGAACATCACGGGCTTCTGCGAGTGCGACGACCCGGGTTTCTTCTGGTTCAGTGCGTCTTGAGCCCCATGGAGTGCAGAGTGCGCGATGCTGACTGGTATTACTCGCCTGTGCAGACACTGGCCACCCTACGGAGCATGTCCACCGCCTTCTTGCAGGCGCCGTCGAGGCGCAACTTCAGGCAGCGTCACAGTAATTATAAAAAGCGGCGGTGGTGCCATGCATAGAGTTCGTGGATCAATGGCATGGCAGTGGTACGAGCCTCATACCGCCCAGAATGCGTGTATCATAGGTCTTGGTGACGAGTTGGGTAGGTCAAGCGAGTAGAGAGCGAGGAAGAGGAAGAAGGGTATCCAGCATATAGCGCCATGTATCGACGACTTCATAGGCGTTGGCAGAATAAAATATATGTATGTACAGGCCGAACAGTACCATAGGATCACCACCGATAGCGCGAGAGGAGTAGAGCAGGGAGAAGAGAGTGAGAAAGGGAGAGGAAGGGGGAATGCCCTTTGGGAGGTAGAACGACGCGAAGCGGGAAGGAACGGACGGGCATCCGCATACGAAAGGTGGTGATTACGCCAACGGGGCGAAAACAAGTAGAGACAGCACTTCAAGAACGATACGATAGAACACAAACGCGACAGGAATAAGAAATAGAGCTCGAAACCAGGGGTGTGTCCGGGAATCACAATAAACGAGCTAAAGCCGACATATGCCTCCATCCCATCCGGCACACTCCCTAATCAGAAGAAGAGGTATGTCGTGACGAATACCGCAAGCGCAATGATGATGACCACTTGCAGTGGCACACCCTCAGGCGGCGGCACATCGCTCACATAGCTGCCCACGTCCGTCCGCCCATCGTATGTCGTGCGGTCGTCGTCGTAGTTGGTGCGGCCATCGTAAGTCGTACGGCCGTCGTATGTGCGGCCGTCGTACGAGCTGCTCCCATCATCAGAGTACGGCGCACGTCGCCGCTGCCGCAGTTCCGTGGGGTTTTCGATGATTGTCGTAGGTACAGTGCTCGGTTCCGGCATGGAAGCGATGAGTTGCCGCAGACGTTCGATTTCGGCCTTGGCCTCCTCGAGCTTCTTCAACAACTCCGGGTTAGGGTCTTGCACGACCGGAGCAGCCCGCGTGGGCGGTGATGGAGGAGGCGAGACGTGCGCTGGAGGTGCGTGCACGCTCACATTTACGATGCCAACACCATCGTCAGTCTGAGGTTCCTCCATGGGTGGCTCGGGCGCCGGAGGGTGCACAGCGACATTGGGAGGTGGTGTAGAAGGCGCATCGTGGTGGATGTCCTCAGGCTGAGGTGGCTGAAGTGTACTTTCTTCGCCGCCGCTGGGCTCGCGGGTCGCGTGGCCATTGGTGATAGGGTACTGACGAACAGTACCGTAGTTCTACAGTGAGAGCGTTTGTCAGCACGAAACGATTGAGATATCCGATAGAGACACATACGTCCTGCCCCGGTACGCTCAATAGTGAGCTCATGTTAGCGTGAGTCTCATCCTCCTCTGGAACGGTCTCGCCCTCGGGTGGCAAGTACACCACCCGGATCTTTTGCGAGTGAACCTCGTCCCCCTCGACGTTCCACTGAACCGATCGTCAATAAAACGCCAATCTCAAGTCCAGTAGACGACGTACAATATCTTGCAGTGGCATACTCTCCTTCTCGGGTGTGATGATCGTGCTCTGGATCAGGAACTTGTCTTTACACTTAGTGTTGAGGGGTAGGTCTTCCTTCATGGCTTGCAACATCACTGGACGCGCAGTCAAATTCGCTACGGTAGCTTCGCACATTGCTGCAGGAGATACGCACCAGCAACCTCGACGGTCTCCCCAGGCTCCACCCTCCCAGAGTTTGGCCTTACGCAGTAAAGCTACGTACGTGTCGACCCTAAGCCAACACCAACGCCCAATTCGACGATGAGCTTACCTTGGGAGCGGTCGTCTTGACCTTGAACGCAACCGGTTGCGCATTATGATTTGTGATTTGAAGAGTACGTTTGACGGACTGGGTGAAGGGTCCTATGGTGAAGCAAACCGAACCGAACACGGCGCGCGGGTCAATCTCCTGGCCAGCGAGGAGGTTGAGGAAAGGGAGCACGCACGGTTGAACCCCAATACGCTGCTGGGGTTGAGCGAGACAGACATTTTCCGGCTGGGAGATGCAGGAAGGAGAGAGAAGGAGGAGGAAAGATAGGACGAGCGAGAGGGCACGGCGTGAGGAAGAGTGTGATGATGACGGTAGAGAGCAGCGCGGCGCGCTAGACGCCCTTTAGAGCGGAGTCCCAGGCTCTTGAGCTGCCGGCTGGTCTCCGCGTGGCCCCAAGTCCGTATGATTCTCCACCACAGCTACACTTCTGCGCGGCCCAGCTTCTCTGCGCGTCGCTTACTCACCCGTGCTGCAGCTCTCGCGGTCTCTCGCAGAGTGGCACTTTAGACGAAAGAGGGTGTGTAGAACGAGCGAGGCTCTCGCGCGCTGGCCACGCAGCATGGCATGCGTTGATGCAGGCGCGCACAGCATACTGCGCATAAGGGCACATGCATATAATAAGTCGAAGGCAGGGCGACATCGCCCATTGAATCAGCCACTGCTATGTCGTAGTGCTTCAGGAAGGTTGTGGTGAGGTGCCAAACAACAGCAGTTCCTGTATTACTATCTACTAGGTATTGCGCTTGCGCAGGTATGGTGACAGGATTCAAAGAAACGAACGCGACGACGAGCAGGGAGCGATTAGCGATGCGATGTATGTAAGGAAAGACTGTAGTGGGAACGCAGAGAACAGACCCGAATCCTATAGATGACCTTCCTCCAAGCCATATGGTATGTATGAATACTGATGAGATGATGTAGGCGACAGTGCAGACGAAAAGAGCGTGGCAGATTACGAGGGGCTGATGGGCATGTGTGTACCGTCGTACGAAAAGCCTGACAAAGCCATGGCGTCAGCGGGACCGTGCCGTGCTGCAGCAGGTTAAACCTTCTCGTACCTGCAAATTGGGCCTGAACGGTCTGTGACAGCTGCGATCCCTCGACCACACTGTCCATGGGAGCCTCGGTCGTGAAAACAGTATCGAAGTTGGACACATCCTGTGCGCAGGTGATTAAACATCTGCAACGCTCGGAGTTGATCGTAGCACGACATACCACCGGACTCGAGACGCTCGGCTTGAACGGTGGCTGAATCTTCTTCTGGATGAGCTTATGGAAGTCAATGTGGTTCGCAAAAAACGGATGGGACTTGATCTCCTCCGCGCCGTTGACGCCAAGACGTTGAGTGGGGTCGCGGGTGAGCAGACCGGTGAGGATGCTCCGCGCCTCTGCGCCAATGTCGTCGCCGAACACAAGAGGATCATGCAAGATCTTCTGGTACATTGAATCCGTGTTCTCTGTGGGATGATGTAAGCGNCAATTGCAGAAAGATTTGTGAAGGGCTGTGGCGAACCATCATAGAAGGGCGGCAGGCCGGAGAGCATCTCGTATAGAAGCACGCCCAACGTCCACCAATCAATCGTCTTGTCTGTGGCAATGTGAACAGCACGTCGGAGATGTGATATCAAGTACACGTACTGTATCCTTGGCCGCAAAGAATCTCCGGTGCCAGATACTCAGGTGTCCCGCAGAAGGTGTTGGTCTTGTCCGAATCCTTCATGTTCAGCTTGCACAGGCCGAAGTCACAAAGAGCGATGTGACCAGTGTAATCAAGCAGGATGTTCTCGGGCTTCAAGTCACTATCATAATGCATTAGCGACCCATTCCGATTCATGACTTTGCAACACCACTGACCGGTACACCACATCCAGTTCATGGAGATGCTCCAGAGCAAGCAGGAGCTCTGCACTGTAGAAACGAGACCGCTCTTCGTTGAATCGTTGTTCCCTCTGCAAGTGATGGAACAGCTCTCCGCCGTTGACGAAGCTGTGAATGAATCAATAAGGTAATCCGTGCTATCACCGTATTTCATACTCACGCAAGGACCAGATAGAGCTTCTGCTCGGACTGGAAGCTGAACTTCAATGGCACGATGAACGGATTGTTGACGCGAGCCAGAACCAGGCGCTCCGCTAGCGTATGCGTGATCTCATTACGCTGCACGATGTACTGCTTGCGGATAGTCTTCAGGGCATAGATACGCGACGTATCGCGCTTGCGGACTTGCATGACCTTGCCGAAGCTTCCCTTTCCGATGACAGTGATGAGCTCAAAGTCGTCAATGGTAAGGGATTGGCCCTACAAAGCGAAACAATCAGGATCATTCTTAGTAGAACCTTGGGTGAGTACGTACACTGCTTGGCTTGAACGCCACACCGATCTGGATGCGCCCGGAGCCGCCCGCGAGGTCGTACCAATGATCCTGCGGCGACGGGTCGTCGAAGTCGGGCATGAAGCGCACGCCTCCCAAGAAGATATCGTTGCCCATGTCGTCCGCAATGCCATCGCCCCCGCGCTTGGGCTCCTCCGTGCGGAGGTAGCACTGGATAGAGATCTCGGAATGACGAGACACGTCGCTGTCGAGCGCACACCTCAGCCTCAATGCCGCGTTCACTCCACCCATGACTCCGGTGCGATCGACACTCACAAGTTGGTCTCGTACATGTACAACNGGCTTGCCCAGGTCACCGCCCAACGGCGTGATGAGCACCTGGTTCACCTCGAACTCCATGACGAGATACGGGAGCCACCAGCACTGCGTCCTCTGCACGCTGTCCCGGTTGCTCCGCCGGTTCGCCAGCCGGTGCTGGGTGACGCTCGAGGGCGACACCGATGCTGCGACCTTCGCCTGCTGCGAGTTCAGTGCAGCCTGCACCGCGGGCGGGACGGCCGCACCTCCGGGGAGGTTGAGGCCTTCCGCCCACAGGACGCGGATGGCGAGCAATCCAGACTGGGGTTTCCCGCTCGGGTTGCCCGGGGTGGGCGTCGTCGAGCGAGGATCCATGTCCTGGATCGAGAGCCCGTTGGCGGGCTGCTTRGGCTTGCTCTTGCCAAGTTTCCAAGACATCCTGGGCGACCGTCGGACAACTGAGGGACGAGTAGAAGGGTATCTGTGAGATGCAAAGCCTGCTTTGCGCTCTGTCGGTGAGCTGGTGGGTGGGGNAAGATTGGGGGAGGGGATGGGGTCGGGCTGCGGAGGCGAGAAGGGAGAGGTGAAGATCTATACGTATAACGGACTGGCGCCCATAGAAAGCGTTCGTAAGCGACAAGATTCGGATCTGAATGAATTCGTCTGTTCCGCCATCGTCGCGATCACAAGCACTTCACAAGATGGCACGGAAAACAAGTGTAATGATAGCATACAGAGCTGGTGAGAAACGTCTATGATACACGGGTACATTCGTCTTGATCTAATAGCCAGTAATAACTAGTCCAATGAGTGTGTGAGGATATGGTGAAATGGTATGATGACTGTGTAGCGTTGTGACCGGCATCGAGGGGGTCGGCATTGCGTTGACATGCAAACGCGAAGCATCCCGTTGGTATGGATAAACGTAAGGAAGAGGGGGGGAGACCAGTCTGGTCGCTTGTGGGGAGAGCGACCGGTCCATCATTCTAGGCCTCCATGCAGCATGCCTGTGTGGTGGCCGAGCACATGAGTAAGAGAGGAACGCAATACACATTAGCTTGAGATGACTTACGAGCGTTATATATTAAGCACCCTAATCCGAATTCAAGTGTGCTAGGAGTCTCTTCCGACTCTCTGCTTCGGCTTTTGCGAGACGAGCGAACGAGTTCGCACCTCGGCCTAGGAGGGCCTTGCGCATGCGCATCTCCTCGGTTGCACGGATATGAGCCGCAAGTGCGGCTTGATTATGCGTAACGCGCTTCTTCGACTCCTTGTAGGGCCCAACGGTTTTGGCTTTTAGGCCGATGCCGAGACGGTCGGACTTGAGAACTGTGGCAATGGGTGTGAGGAGTGCGGTAGGTTTGTGTGAAGGGCCCTGGGAAGAGGCGGAGGTGGACGCCTGCGAGGCACCGGGATTGTGGGACGCGAGTGCTTCCAAAGCTTCGTCTTCGTCCGAGTCGGAGAGTGTCAAGTCTACCACTTCCACGGTACGCACTTCGCGGATGTCGTCGTCGCCGTCCAGGACCACCTCTCGTGCCTCGGTTTTGACGGTGAGGTGAGGGTCGTCCAGGATTGTGCGTGCGGGCAACTTCTCTCTTGCCTTCTGGGATGCTGTCCGCCTAGGCGCACTCGCACCAAGGGCCTCGCCTTCGCTCCAACCGTGTCGCTGCAGCATAGTAAAACCTTTGTTGGATGGCCCAATATGCAAGAAGACGGGTGGGACGAATGGATCGTCCTTCCGGTCCGGTGGCGGCTCCCTCGATAATATATCCGCAAGTGTAGGAGCAGGTGCACCGCGAGGGGTTGCTGGCTCAGACATGATGGCCTTGCTGATGAACCAGTCGTTCTTGGACGGCCTGGGTGGCGCAACCGTTGCTTTGTTGGTGTTGGAAGGCTGAGATGCGAGCTTGGCGGACGTTGGCACGGCTGATTGTGTGGAGGGTTGCTGCCCTACCGCAGGAGCACTGGAGGCACGAGGGAGAGATTTATACCAGTCGCTAACTTGACTAGATGGCCGCGTTTCATTCTCAACTTCGCGTGGGATTGAGGATGAAGCACCGCCTATCATGTTATTGACTTCATCGTAGGATATCGACGCAGGTACGAAGCGAGGCGGATTCTGTATGCGACGTCTTGCGCCGAAGGTAGATTCAGTCACCCATGGATCCTCCTCTTCGTCAATCGCGTTAGCTTCAGGAGTAGCATCCCCTTCTTTCCGTGGAGGCGGGTCGTAGTGAGAATAGATGTAATGTGTAACAGTAGCCATGAGATGGAGGACGGAGAGCAAGTGCAGTTGCAGTGTAAGCGCCCAATGAACTCACTGAATAAGCCACGTGCTAGCGGGTCACACGAGCGCTTATGGTATACGCCTCGATCGACTTGACTGCGTTCCCGAGCTTGTTCTAAAGTATACCCTCTAGAGCCGCCTCTCTTGACCCCTTAGAATCGCTGGAGCGTTCTCATGGCCATCATGGATCCTAGTGGCGACCCAGATGTTATGCGAGTGTGGTCTATGGTCTCTGAGCTGTCGGAACAACTCAGCCAGAACCGTTCTACTGCTGTAAACCTACATGCTCTAACAGATGGTGTCAAGGTCAGTTACAGCTAGGTGGAGAATCTAATAGCTATGAGCTGAACCTGTATGTAGGCGCAAGCAATACATACACAGACTGGTTTCGTTCTACGTCGGTGTGTATCGTCCAGTCGCGCCGAGTAGATCGCGTTTGACAGTTCGTCAAGGTTCAACCTAGACAAGCCTAAAGGTATGTTTCTTGAGACTCATGATATTCAGCAAGTATAACCCAATTACGGCACAGAGGTCTACGAGGCCGAGCTAGAGCGGATGAACGCGGCAATGTCAGCAGAGAACCAGACGCTTCTGAATGACAACCGCCAGCTCAGCACGTTGATTCGGGACTACGAGCAGACCCTGGAGAAGACCATGGAGAAGTTCCGTATTCACGCCGTACGTCCCAAGCCGGAATGTTACTCGACATTTCTCACCTCGCCCTTTGTAGCATGAAGTACAGCAACGCGAGCTGGCCCTCATGCGCCAATACGAAAGCGTCATCATAGAGCGCGAGACGGAGGCGCTAAACGCGTCGCTGTCCGTGAATAACGCCCGCTCAGAAAGCCTCGTCCGCATCAGCCGCCTCCTTCGAGCAGTGCTGCGAAAGATGGGTGGCGAAGATATCCACGCGTACGAGGCGTACACCGAAGCGCAGGCACGAGCAGCGCGATCCGCGCAGTCTAGGGAAGCATCCTCCTCGGTGGCTGCGGAGTCTTCTACTGCGGCAGGAGAAAGCCTCACTTCGCAGGACGAGTCACCGGAGGGGTCCAACAGCGTGAAAGACAAGGGAAAGCAGCGCGAGGGGGACGCCCAAGAGAACGAGGCACCCCTCGAACTCAACGTCGATCGCCTACTGGACGACGAGGAAGACCCTGAGAAGAGGATCGCCGCAGCGGAGTGGTCCCTCGAACGCGAGATCGAGCTTGCACGTCTGGAACGCGAAAACGAAGAGCTCCGCGCTCTCCTTCATGGGCTACTCAAGCCCAATGTGCCTGCTTCCTCGAATACCAATACTGCACCCGCGCCAGCATCCCAAGATCGTCCCAATGGCACCGGCGAAGACCGAGAGCTTGAGCACCACCCCAACATCATACCGCCGTCTCACGGACATCAGCCTTTGGGTGGGCCTCCGGGGACGGTTGGCCCATATGGGACGTATAGAGCACTATCGACACCCAGATACGGGTGATTTACTAGAGGTACGTTTGGTGTACAAGGCCGCCATTGAATACTCTGAACACGCTCTTCCAGTCTCCCCTGTATTCCTTTCTTGGCACACTTCACTTTGGAATGCGATGGATCATTTCTCGGGAAGATATAGATACATTACTATGGTATAAATGCGTGAAAGTTCATGACACCGACATGAAGGTAAGCAAAAGGAGGAAAGAGAAAAGAGGCCGGGATGCGACAGCGGAACGGGCGAGAACGGAACGGTAAGCAAGATACACAGTAGTTTAACTTACATGACGACACGAACGACGACGACGACGAGGAGCGCGATATCCAAGGAAGCGACGGGGTCGGGGAGAGAAGCTCAAAGGAAATAATGAGAAAGAAGAGGAGGGACCTTCCAGGGTATCTTCAACTTCGCACCGCGTCCACTGGTACCGTATGTCACCATCCTGCTCGACCGCAGATCGGTCAGCTGGGCAGCCCGGAAGCGCGCTGGCTATGAGAGCGACGGCTCGCCCCATACGCTCTTCACGGTCTCACACTTCACTTCCGCGACGTACATGCGGAGCCACTGCACCATCTCCTTGCTGATCTGATGGCACCTCGTCAGGTCCATGGACTCGATGCGCACCGGGCGGCCCACTGCGTGCGACGCAGATGACATTGCAGGCTGGTGCGAGAGGATGTGGGCCGTCGCGGCGAATGCAGAGGCGGAAGACGTGGATGACGAGACGGCGGGGCGCTGGCCAGACGCGCTGCTAACGGAAGTGCTAGACACCGCGGGCCGCACAGGGGAAGGCGACGCCTGCCGTGCAGACTGGCGGGGGAACGCCCGCGAGTGGGGAGGAAGACGCGACTCGACGATCGACCGAATCGTCTCCCAATCGATGGACGTGCACCCCTCGAGGGAAAGTGTGGACAGCTTCGGGCAGACCCACGTCTGCGAAACCGGAGGAGCGGCGAAGTTCTGACGACGCGCGTGTGTGGTCAGCTCCGTACGTATCGTCCTCGCTATATCTGGCAGCAAGCACTCACCCGCATGAGGTTGGACGTCACGTCCTCTACGTCGACGAGTTCCAGAGAATTCAATGCTGGGAGACGCTGCAGAAGCCGAGCGAAGCGCAGCTCGTTCAGGAAACACGACTCGATCCGGAGGTGTCGCAAGGGCAGGACCGTGAGCGATTGTTTCCGCAAGCACTCGAGGATTGGCGATACGTTGTCGAGATAACACAACTCGATCCGTTCGAGTGCCGGGAACGACAACAGGCTAAAGACGGTGCGCGTCCGCAAGTTGCCGGAGTAGTAGAACGAGGCCTTGCGAAGACGGGGCAGCTGGATCGTGCGCGTGTCCGAGACGCGCGCCAGGGCAAAGTCGTCCTGCTGCTCAGAAGACTCCGAGATGAGCGAGGCGCAGCTCTCCGGGTCCACGTCGGACATATTGCGCAAAACGAGTTCCTCGAGCTGGGGGCACGCACGGAGCGTCTTCAAGATGACGTCGACCGATGGTGAGAACCCGTTCCAGTAGCCGCCCAATTTCAGCACCCGGAGGTTGCTCAGGAGCGCAATGTCCCAGCCAAAATTGAACGATGTGAACGAGGTCGAACGTAAACGCGGTGTATGTCGTTCAAACAGCGGGAGCGGTGGCGCCGAGTAGTGGTCCTCCTGCATCGAATGGGCGACTCGGATAGAGAGGACCTCGAGCAGGGGCGCCTGCTCTCTGCATCGCGTGAGCGCGACATGTGCCTGTGGTCGACTGGGAACGGTGAGGTGGAACGTTTTCCAGCGCCATATCGCAGGGCGGATGAGATCCATCGCCGTGACTATACTTTCCGTCGACACCGTGCCGTGCTCCATCCGCGGGCTGAAGTCTAAACATATGTAGAGCGGCGCACTTCTTGACCGGTCGAGTTTCAGCAGTGCCCTGTCCACAGACCGATGCGTGCCCATCACGATGCGTGTCCAGAGCATCGGTGTGTGGATCGCCACCTCCCTCCAGTACCGGCATACGAGCATGAGATTGGAGAGCGTGATCGAGTCCTCCTCTTCTCCGTCCAGCACGGCGATGGAGAATATGGACGAGAGCAGATCATTCGGAACGCGTTGCACGGGTGACTGAAGACGAACCGCTTGCTCCAGCCTCGACTCCAGGAGGTCCCTCTCGCTCAACAGGGTCGCCATCTTGGACTCTAGCGAATGCAACGCTTCGCGCAAATGTGGTATTGACAAGTTGGCAGCATTTCGTCTTGGGCTGGAAAGCCACGGTCCACGAGACAAACCGGCAGATGTAGATGCTACATCCTGAGGACGCGGGAAAGGGGAAGGCTTGTCGGGATATGTGGCGTTCATGAGGGTGGGCGGATCGCACATCTCGTAAGGGGGCGGCTCGGAGTACTCGGAGGTCCAGGACATGGTCGTCGGTGCGCGGGCAAGAGGAGCCTCGAGCGAGACGTAGGCCATAGCGGAGGGGTGTAACCTGGGGGTAGGGTGGAGGAGAGGGGTGCGGTGCATACTAGATACTTATATCGTTGTACTTGTAGTAGCACGCGCCGGAAACTACCCGAACGCGCCTGGGTGAGTGGGCTGCAGCCGCTGTTGCACTTGGCTGAGTGTTTCGCGGCGCGGAAGGAGTCAGCGGCGTGCGAATGCGGATTCCGAAGACAATCGGTCGGTTTCCAATCCTCGTTGCGTCGAGCACGGCGCTGCTGCCGCGCGCACTGCCTGTTGGATTGTTTCGCTGGATTAAGCGAGTAGAGTGGAATGGAGGTCTTCAATGCGCAAAGGCGAGACACAAAGCAGCGAGGGGGCTAGCGCGGGCGTGT
>JAPEVG010000264.1:0-50754 GCA_029747595.1 Trametes cubensis | reverse complement strand
TCGGGAAGAGGCAGAGAGAGAGAGTTCGAAGCTGGAAGAAGGCCGCCATCAGAAAGCATATGATAACCCCGAAACGGGCACTTGGCCCAACACGTCAACCACCCTGCCACACTAAAACGCTAGCACACACTCTTAACTGCAGCGAGCACATAACTCTCAGGCGGCGGCTGCGAACCTGTGACCAGGCCCAATCGCGAACGCCGAATCGCGATCGACCGCCCGCCCGCGCGACCGTTTGTTGTTCGAATGCGACGTTCGACGCCGATCGGGGTGGGGCCCTTTGCTTCGACGCGCTCGGCCTTGTGAGGATGGGGAAGGTCCATACCCGCATCGGAGGCGGTGCGCACGCGGATCTTGCGCCTCGATCCAGCACCCGCCCTATTGCTACGGCCCATCCTCCTCGCCCGTCCGTCGCAGGCTCAGTTCTCTTGGACCTCCGGAAAGTGCTCAGCCTCAATTCACCAGAGTCGACTGCACTAGTCGAGACACGACGGATCATGACACAATGAGTTTCGAAGTACACATAGTGAACTGCATTACTGCGACGGAGGAATGGGACACCCGTCCACAAATTCACGTTCACCCGCCATGGCCCATAGCACCGTAAATAGCGGCACACTCGGGGTCGGAAAGCCAGAGGAGCTCAAGGCAGTGGACGGTCAGCGGGCGGCCAACGCGCCGCCGCCGCGCAATCGGGGGAGATCGAGCCACGCAGGGTCCGAACGATAATACAAATGCCCTACATCTCGAGCTCGTCCTTCTTCTCCGCGGCACCGAAAACAGAGGAATAGACTGGGCGAGCATGACACATTGACAACAGAGGAGCACAGAGGACGGAGCAGACGAATATAGGGGCGCGCGTCCGCGTCGGAATGCTCGAGGGGGCGCGATGGGATCGGGCCCGTCCCAAGAATCCAAGTCACACTCGAGTCGGACTGCGCACTGACATGTTGGTCATGGGGCGGATGACACATACGCAGAAGGTGCTACCAAGCACGCTCGGGCTTATGGCTAAGAGGCCGAAGGAAAGCAGGGCGAGGAGCGGATGAGGAAGGCAGAGGATGTGCATTGCATAACATTTCAGATAAGAATACAGCAGGAGACAGTTGTACGCGATACAGGGGTAGAGAGAGGAGGAGGAGCCGAGCAAATGATACATCCAGAGTCCAGGAGGGATACCGGTACACAGCGCACAAACACACGGTCAAAGATCAGAACAAGCAAAGGGGCGCACACATACGCAGGCACCACGCATCCACGCTCGCACGCACGTGGGCGACGTGGGGCGGGGCCGGGGGCGGGGGCAAAGGAAGCTGCGACTGGGAATAATGATCGTGGAAAAACCAGAACGGGCGGAGCAGCGAAANCGCGAACGGGAAGAGGAAGGGGAGAAGAGCGTAAGAAGTCATCGCAAGACGTGACACGCCGGCAGTAGAGCCGGCGTTGCGGGGACGAACCGTATCGCGGTCCGCCCCCGTCTAACCCAGACCATGAACCCTAGGAATAGAGATAGACAGCGAGGGAAGGGTGGGGAAGAGGAAGAGAAGAAGGGGAGGGAAAAAACGCCCCGAGCGTATGTTGTACAGCGGACGGACCGACGCAGCGTCGACGCCGACCATTTCAGAGCCGCTCGGCCTTGGATGGGTTGAAACCCTTGTGGACACGCATGTGCTGCCCCAGGTTATCGTGCCGGCTAAAGTCCTTGCCGCAGCCGGGGAAGGGGCACTTGTGCGCTGCAACAGCAGAAGGATGCGTCAGCGATCGTGCCAGCCAAAGTGGAGCGCACGGGCTCTGGTGCTGCTGCAGCTGCAGCAGTGCCGCAGAGCCCGAGCTAGAAGGAAGAGCAGCGGCCACTCACGCTTCTCGTTTGTGTGGATGCTCCGGACATGGCGCTTGAGGTGCTCGCCTCGGGCAAAGCACTTGCCGCATCCGGGGACCTTGCACATGTACATGCGCTGGGTGGGGGGCACAATGCCGTGTGAGCACCCTTGGATAGAACGAGACAATGAAGGCAGAAGCGCTCACCTTCTGGGTTCCGCCCTGCGTCCCAACCTGCTGTGCGGTGGGCACCCTGCGCCCGCGGCTCTTCTTCGTCAAATTCGGGACGGGGACCGGAGGCGCGAGGCGCCGTGCCATGGAGAACGAGCCGGTAGATGTCGACGGGGACGTCGAGGACGTCGAGAGCCCGCGCCGGCGGGTGCGCGGCGAATGCTGCACATACTCGTCGTCGTCCTCATCATCATCCGCGCCATTGTCGTGCTCCGACTCGCCGCTCGAGCCGTGAAAGTCGTCGTCGTCCGCGGATACGGAGCTGGTGAAGCTCACGCCCCGCTGGCGCTTCCGCACCGCGGCGGATGCTGCCGGAACGGGGATAGGCGCAGACGTCGCGGTCGGCGCAAGCGTCGGTGAGCCGCTTGCACTGACGCTACCGCTATCGGTGAAAGTGTTGGGACTTGCACCGCCGTGCGTTGACGGCACGGAGCCGCCGGCGATGGTGAACCGGGGATCGCAGCTCTGGTCCTGGGACATGTCCTGCAGCTGCGCGTACGGCGACATGGGCGAGATAGCGGGCGAAACCTGGGTGGGGTTGACATAGCGAGGCATCTCGTCGTCGGGGTACTGGAGCTGCGTCGACGCGGCGAGCATATAGGGAGACATGTTAGCCACATCTCCGTTGGACGACTGCGGAGATTGGTCGTTGGCATAGCTGTAGGAGAGGGACGACTGGGAGACGACGTCCGAGGAGTATTGGGGCATGGAGTATGAGGAGAGCGAGCCCTGGTCGCCGTACGCAGGAATATACAGCCCACCGGGTGTGCCCCCGTATGACTCTAGCTGATCCTCCGCCTTGTTGCCTGCGTTGAGCAGGTTGCTGTCCGCCGTCGAATTTGAGGATGCCGATGAAGGCAAGTCGTAGGAGGTGGTCGAGTAAGGGTCTGCATACTGACTCGGCTGCTGCTGCGGAGCCTGTGGCCAAGACTGAGAGTACGCCTCCGTCGGGTACGGCTGCCCGCCGGTTACGGCCGGAGGTTGAAGCTCGACGTTGGGGACTTCATAAGGCGAGCCTAGAGGGCTGGCGTCGTGGATGAAGGAGCCGGAACCTGAGGAGGACGAGGACTCCATGGAGAAGGTCGAGCGGTAGGAGGAAGGGAGGACCTGGGAAGGGAAATGTTGGACCTGGCGGGGCGCGGAAGAGCGGACGAAGGAGGACTGGAGCGGAATGCGACGCGAGTGGTCTGCGGGGCGATCAAAGTAGTTGTAATGGAGGGACTGGTTGTGGAGGTGCGGAGAGTTGGAGGAATGCGGGGACTGAGCAAAGTGCTGCATGAGGAAGGAGGCTGCGACGTCCATGGGTGGCTGACGTTGGGAGTGGTGATGGTGGTGGTGGTGGTGGTACATGCAGAACCTGGGGTGATATAAAGCAGATGTCAGCAGCGGCTGGGCGGACTCGAGTCTGGACTAGGAAGGGAGCGGGTGGGCGGAAGGGGCTGAGACCAGAAGAGGCTTAAGAGCCGATTCAAAGCAAGACCAGATCGGGGCACTAATTCGGCAGGTGATACGCACCGTCGGGATCCAATCACAGGCGCCGAATGGCCAACACTCGGTTTTCAGGAACGGGCGGCGGATGTGATCGAGCACACTCCAAATCGACTGGGGCCTTTATGAGTCCGGAACGTCAACAGGACCAATCCGCCCAGAATAAACGCTCGAGGATAAGACCAAGCTGTGGGTGATCCCGCAGCGCTCAAGGAAAATAGAAGGTATGGACGACGCCGCGCCCAAACGAACGGCTCGCCCGGGGGCGGGAAAGGACGGAGAGAAGGGAGGAAGGCGAGGAATGGAATGGGACACGGTCGTCGAGGTCGTAATGGTCGTTAGCTGCTGTGGAATTCTTGGCAGAAATACGAAACGGCTGGCGGACAAAGACGCCAGGACACGGCGGCTCGGAGCACGTAAGAGCTGGCTGGGATCGGCAAGCTGTGCACGGAGGTGCGATGCACGGGACACCTGCAGCGACTGGAGGCAGGGCACGCACGGCCCAAGCTCTCGCGCTGACGACTAAGTACTGGCGCAGACAAGTGGCAATGGGAGTGGGAACGAGACCGGCAAAAGAGGCCGCGGACGGGTAGAGATCCGTCAAAGGCTACGGACAGGACGGGAAAGTCGGCCTGCGCCCGCTGGCAGTACTCGGGGAGGTACTGGCTTGGAGGAAGGAAGAAACGATCGTTGGATGGTGGGAACGTCAAAGGTCGTAACGGGACGGAAGAGAGGACGTGGCGGAGAGAACACAGCCAGCTGGAAAGAGGCTGGCAGTGGAAGGTGGAGAGGACATGCACAGCGCCTGGCGGGGGAAGGGGAGACACGCACTGCCCCCTGGGCCTGAGTGGAGGATAGCCTTGGGGTATGTCAGCTTTCGCAAACGGACTGGCAGCGCAGCAAAAGCAAAAGCCAGCAGCCAGCAGAGGGCAGCCACTGGCATTGGGCGCACGCATTGCCACCGAGCGACCGTCTGTGTTGTCCGTCTCCCCCGCTCCGGCCTCCCGATCCGAACCATCTTCCCACGCATGCCACGCCTCTCTCGATGCGCCTGCGCTTCTTCCCCGCCTCCAGCTCTGCCTCATCCTCCACCGTAGCCATGTCTCCCGACTCGACCGCAGCCTCAGCCCTCCTCCTCTGCCTCAGTCTCCCCCGCCGTCCGGGTTACGCTCCTTCCTTCTCTCCTTCTGTCTGAACCCGAGCCGCAAACTCTTATCACCTCCCCCGCGCACATTCAAACACCGACGGGCACGGGGACAGCGTCGAATGACCTCGCCTCGCACACTGAATTCATAATCGAATACGATTTACCGGCCGATCTGGCCACGCGATCTAAACTCTCCCTGTATTGAGCTAAGCGCTAAGCTTTCGTGGCCGAATCTCCGATCTGGGCGTTCTGATCTGGCTATGCTCTTCCTGGGCCGACGACCCGCCCGGCGCTCCCACGGCCTCTCCTCCTTCCCGCCATCAGAGCTCTCAATTAAATCCTCTTCTCAGTCTTCTATACGGCCCTCTTCCATAGGGCAGCCATGACGACAGTCCTTACGCCGTTTCATATCATCTCACGAGCTTCTTCCCAGCGTATGTAGCAATCCATGCTCTCTCCCCGCCCTACAATTCATCTCTCCCCTTCGGCCTCCACCGCCAGCAATGAAACCTCTAACGCGCATATCCACCTCAATCCCGTACCCACTAGCCCGGATTTTGAAATGTGCCCGTCCGGCACGTAAAACATCTGTCTGCCAATGTTTCGCCATATGGGTCTCCAATTGGCATGCACACTTGCGCTAGCGCGCTGCGCATGACACTCCCGCATTCGCTCACCACCTCCGTCTCCGTCCGCGCGCCCGTCTGGCCATGCATGGGCGCCCCACTTCCGCCGGTCCCCGCTGCTGCTGCAGCTGCAGCCTGCACGCATAGTCTTACCCGAATCGCAGCCCGTATGCGCACTCGCATCTCCCCCAGAAGCCCTCTCACGCGTGATGCGTCCGTCCGAGAGAATACCAATCAGCACGAGCCTCGCTGCAAGCCGTCGGCGCGTTGATTCGCGTCCTCCCGGGCATGTCACATCCTCGCTCGCATTCACATTCACATTCACAGTGCAGCCCACCGCACGCCCGCGTCGCGTTCCGGGCCAGCTGCAGCTGCCCTGGCTCTAGCTCCGTCCGCCGGAAGCGCACCTCCCCAAACCCTCCGTGCACCGCCGCCGGGGCACGCGTATGCCGGGGCGACCGCGACCGCAACCGTGACTACTGCTGCAGCAGCAGCAGCTCGATGCGGGTTCTCCGCCTGCACATCGATATCAGAACTTCAGAATCTCAGAATTCGCATCTGTGGCACATCTGCCGCCTGGTACCTGGCGGGCAGCCTGAGCGGGCCCACGCCGTGCACTCGAGGCAGGGTGAAGGCTGAGCTATTCACCGTCCGTCCACCTGGACGCTGCTGACTCGGAGCAGGCTGAGCACCCCAAAGATGCCCGTCCGTCCCATCGATCGCGCGCACGCCGCTCGGAGGGCACTCGAAGCACAGGGCCGAGCTCGCAGCTGGTGCCGAAACCGATCGGACGTAACGCGCACCCTTCCTCGACCGTGCTTGCGGGCGGGTGGGGTGCTAGTGCGTATGATGGCACCTCCGGGACTGGAGAGTCCAGGACCAGCAGCACGGCGAGGGTGAATGGACGGTGGCCGGGCGCTATGGTGGTCAGGCTCAGGCTGACTCGCTGCCCGCGCTCACACCGTTTCGTCTCGTCAAATTTCAGCTGGAACAGGTCCGACCAGCTCTGCATTAATGCTCTTGCATATCGCTGCTGCATGCATTCGGACGATACTACAGATATGGCTAGCCACGTCTGGGACTCTCAATAGCGTTATCCGCGATGCCGATTGAAGCCCGCCTGCGTCCTGCGTCCTGCGTTCTGAAGACGCACTCGGTCTGTGCGCCATGAAAGGACATGTTCCCCGAATGATACGCCACTCAATGCACGAGGAGAAGTTGAGCCTCAGCTGCACCACTGGCACTTCGTCATGAGCGCGCCAGCAGCCAGGCTCCATGATCAATCGATGCTGCACCAGCCCTCGCGCAGACGGTACCAGTAACAACAACACATCGGAAAGCGCAAATGAAAGCGCCCCAATTCTCCGTCCGCCAACGAGCGCGGCGACCGTGTTGCCAGGAACGACATGCGATACACATGCGGGCCCTTGAGATCTCGAGCCTCNGAGCTTCGCAACTTGAGACCCCCCCCCCGTCGGCGCCGCGGCCATAGCACGCGTGCCACTACATTTCTAATTTCCTTGCACCCCCACCGAGGTCCGACCATCAGTGTAGCCAGCTATCCCATCATTATCAGCGATCTTCATCTAGCCCTTTGGCCCGGGCCCGAGCTCCGACTCGTCTCAGCCTGAGCACCGCCGGACATAAGCCACAAAGTCCATCCGTATCATAATCCAGTTTTGCTTGGCTGGTCGTTGGTCAGGCACGTGCCACCGCAGTGACTGAGGGTGTCTGTCTGTCGTTGTACATCGCGTCCACAGAATTCAATCGATGGATGCATTCATCCATCATCCAAGCATCGAGGGAACAGTCGACGTAGAAGTTCGAGAAACGCATGCACAGGTCCGCAAGCCTAACCTAGAGCTTGAGCCTGCGTGAGGTGAAAGCTCTGAGTCCGACGGAGCCAGGACCGCAGCCGCACTTGGAGCCCGAGGCCCGAGGGCACCAGGGCCGGCGGTGGCGTTTCGCCTCGGACATGGCACACGCGCAACCCCCGGGGCTCTCAGGCCTTTCGCGAGGGCCGCGTCCGCGTCAGGGCAGAAATCGAACTCGAGGCTGAGCTCAGCGAAAACTCGCGCAGCCCGAACTGGCGAAGCCTCACGTGCGGGTGCCCGGGCCGGAGGCTCTATACACCTACTTCATATGCCCCGGCGGCGCGATCGATATGAGCGGGCCATGGGTTGTTATGTATTACTACGTGCCGTCGACGGGCGGCGGGATGCAGTAAGCGCATCATTCCGTTCCTTGCTGGGTGGAGAGCGGAATGAGGAATGAGGTTGTTCGGCTTTGCGTGCCAGGAAGGGCGTCTGCAGGATTGAATGACTGAATGGCCGAATGAATGAATTGGCGTCGGTCCTATGTGGCACACCACCGTATACGTACCAAGCGTGGGCACTAACGCGACTTGGCGAAGAAGACCCGGGCTCCGCCGCAGAAGCCTAGGCCCTCAGGTCGCCCGGTGTACACGGAGAGTCAGCGCATGTTGTGCACGAGGCTCCGTGTCGTCTCGTAGCCTGGCGCGCTGCGCGCTTCCAAGGAAACAGCGCCTCGTGTGTACCGTACTGTACGCCAAGACCAGACGGCGAACTCGTCCTGCCATGCAGTGACCGCGCTGACCTGAACTCGGTGGCATTGCGCTGACGAGCACTTGAGAGTATTGTCGTCATCGGGCTGACGATGCCGAGCCGCATTTCGAGCGTTTGCCCCATCCATCGCTGCGCTTGGAGCGCAATGATACCTCGAATGGTCGCTTCGTGCTTCGGACGGGTGCCGAGTGCGAACCAATGGAGCACGGCCGCGATAAGTCGTGCCCAGGCCTGCGGCAACGACGGTCATGATTGACAGCGACCTTGAACTCAGCAAGGGCTCGAACGGCAGGACGTGGTTTGGAGGCATCGCGGATGTAAGCGCGAAGACGATGACGAAAGCAAGGACGTCAATCAGTGAACCGGGATGACAATGCACAAGCATCACCGGGTGAGAGTCTGGCTCTGGCTCTGGGCGTGACCCGCATACGGACAAGGGAATGTCCTGATTGGGTAGACCATCCGAAAGGGCGGGTCATGTCTGGACCACCGATGCTTCTGAGGGAGAGAAGAGAGAGAAGCACAGAAGGACGGAGAGTCCCCGGAAGAAGCGGGTGCGGGGCATCAGCGTATACGCGGGTGGTATGGGTGCAGTTGCGGCGCACCACACGAGTAGGCCGGAAAGAAAATTGAGTGGCGATGGAAGTAGCGGCTGAACAAAGGAGAAGAGCGCACTAGGGGAAGCCATGGACATTGCGGGTGCGAGCGAACTGCTTCGAATTGGTAACAGGCGGATATGAAGGTCAAAGGGGCGACAATTGTGTTCGGGAGAATGGTCGCTGCATCAATCGCGCGGCATTAGAGAGAGCGAAGATCCTAGCTGTCGGGAAAACATACCAGGAAATCGCACCCCCAAGAGGGCACTCATTAACCACAGGTCGCCGAACGATTATGAAGAACTGTCAAAGCCAGAAGGAAGCGTTGGTCGGATATGAGGGGAAACTCATCAGACACTCTGTCCAGAACGTAGCAAAATGCAAAGGCTCCTCCGACGCACCTTCAGAGCTTCGCACGAGTCACACATTCGCCGAACCCGAACGCAGCGGAGTAAATTCCCTCGACAGCAGGTAGGGGTCGTATAGCTAGACGTGCACCACGAGCTCCCTGGGCTTGCTCGGGTTAGGTGAGCTTTCACTTTACGGCAAGGCGGAACAAACTTCACTTGATTGGCCTGGTTCGGCCACCATGGAAGACGAGAAGGCGTACCGTAATATTCGAGCCGCCCATAATGACCGCTACGCGAACGGATGATTTCGGTGTGATTCGCTTGATAGAAAACAGAGCATACGGTTCATGTTGAAGCTCTCTTCCATTGCAGTTGCGGTCGCATTTTGGGCGGCCAGAACTGGCCGAAGGTACCGACTGATTGTAGCGTAGCCTCAAGCTGAGCTCTGGCCGCAGCCCTGAGGGCGTCTTCCAGATGGTGCCCCGACGTCCCTCTGGGCGCATTGAGGCTCGCAGTACCCAGGACATGGACACTTTGCCGGGGCTCCGTCGCATCGGACACTACTACTGTTTTACGTGAGTCAACGGATATGCAGATGAGCACCCTCAAAATGTACGTCTAAACAGGCCGATAGGACGTACCACTGCGCGAGGTGCTACATCCTCTTTTTCTGACAGCGAACTGGCCGACGGTTTGGCCTTGATGGCGATGGCAAGGGCGGCTACGCCTAACGCCCAGGAGAACGAGACAACAAGCTAACGACCAAATCGGATCCCCGATCGGCCCGATGGCTGACGACTAGACCTCAAAGCAGGGCGCGCCTCTCGAGCAGGTACGCCTCAACTGCGCTAAATGACATAGCTGGTGACGATCCAACGCCACAAAATCGCTCTGGGGCGTCGCGGTAACTTGAAGGCGTTCCGAGGTGGACGGGCGTATGGTAGCGCCGTGGATGCCGTACAACAGGATCAATGATGCAGGCCCACGAGTGGTTGAGACACGGCGCGACACCCGTTCGCTGAATCCGTGGCAGGGCTCGGAGGTACCTTCTTTGGGCGTCGAGCTCTTGACAAGCCATCATCAGAGTTAGGATAGCCTCTAAGCACAGGACCTGAATACGTTGAATCTGACCAAAGAGAGATAGGCGAATTTCAGGGCTGTATGTGAGCGAGACATAGACGTGCCTAGACTCTAGAGCTAGGGCCGTGTGCAGTCACACTCTTGGTACAGGTGATCGCTTGCCCTCAGAAAGCCAACGTCATGAGATAGTGTCAAGAAGAGCATAAGTTTAGTGCGAAAATCCTCGTAGTTGATGGCATGTGTGGTGAGTATTAGGAACTGATCCATACCTGAAGCTTTCTGCCAAGTTTGCTATTCGCAGCCACCGACACCACGTGGCGTCAATATCGAATGACACGAGCGCTTCTTGGCTTTGCCCCGTCTGAGAAGTACGATGATGGGACTGAACCTCGACGGTTCTGACGACAGTTTGTCCTCGCTGTGTGGGGAACGCCAAACATATGGGTAGTCGCATTTCCGGGATTGCTAATCAGCAAGGTGAATATGTATCATGCCGGGACACTACCTCTGTCGATAGTTAGCGAACAAGTCAAAACATCGTGTCTTTCTGCACAATGTATCAACGCTGACTGTAAACTGCACCACGATTAACATCGGAACTCTTAAGAGACGAGCCCTTCGAAGCTGAACCTCGCGAAGTGCCTAGAGAAGCGATTCTACAAGCGGCCCGCGTACCCGGTATGATATTCGCTTATGTAATATCGAAGGTATATGGTTTGGCAAGTTCCGTACTCGCGCTCTCCTTGTGTCTCCCAACCACCATCGTTGGCGTCGACACTTGGTCTCCGTCCGTTACTCAATCGTTGTTAGCTGAGCAGGCAGTACTCTGCAACGACCGTACTGGTACGTACATGCATCCGGTTCGTTTATACCAAAGGCAGCTAACGCCACCGCACACTCAGACCCACAGAACGTTCCCGCGGACCCACAAACGAGTGAGCGCGCCCTTTGAGCCTCTAGAGCGTTGAATAATGCGCAACCACAACACGCCGCGCAACCTGGATTGTACTCCAGAGAAACCATGGGTACGCACCGTCGACGCCACCGGGGCACCCGCTCACGCTGTCTTTGTTTTTTTTTATCTACAGAACGGCCCACCCATCACGGCAGGCTCTGACCAGCCCGTATCATTCATCATGCGCGGAATGGCGGTGCCCCGGCCGTCTGGTGATTCTGGCAATGATACAGATACCGGGGAAGCCGCCGTCGAGCCTCGTGGCCTGCCCCCGGCGACTTATAAGGACGCGCCTGAGCGCACGTACCTCTCGCACGTACCGCTGCCCCCGGACATCGACCCAGAGCGCTACATCATCTGGAACGACGAGAAGTTCTACATCCTCAACGGGAACTATTACTCGACTAACGACACCGAGAAGCGCCATCCCATGCAGAAGCGGGAGATGGCCGAGCCCATCCCTGGGCTCACGAAGCGTGCGAGGGGCCGGCAGGTCCCCAAAGCGGAGGCCAATACGGACCCGCGCAGGAAGTACGTCTGCCCTGTGGAGACTTGCCGGAAGGCATTCACGAAGCGGCACCACGTCCATCGCCACATTATCACTATCCATCGCCACGAGCAAGGTGAGTACCAGACTCTGCAGCAGCTGCACCTGAGTCCCACCCCCAATCCTCATCGCTGACGGCCACGTCCAGATGAGCACTGCCATATCCCGTGGTGCAACGCGTCGTCCGCGACCATCCGGCGAGACAACCACATGAAGCACCGGCGGAAGCACACGCACTACCAGGAGATCTTCGCGTGCACGCCCGAGAACGACTGGAAGGGCATCCACCTGCTCAACCCGCAGATCGTGCACCCGCTCTCCGCGGACATCAAGCCGTACGCGAACATCAGCATCCACCCGATGGCGCTCTCCCTCTGGGTCTTCCACGAGAAGCGCCGCCGGAGCGGCCTCGACGCCCCCGCGCCCGAGGAGACGGACACCGGCCGCTACTTCCTCGCGCACCCCGAGGAGATGGAGGCGGCGCTCGCGGGCCACCCGTCGTGGGACTGGAAGATGCCCCCTGCGGACCCGAGGGAGTTCAGAGCGATCGACAAGCGCTGCATGGAGGGCAAGTTCCAGCTGAAAGTCCAGCCCGGCGCCCAGCCCGACGCTGAGGGCAGCGCGTGAGCCTGGGATGTCCACGAATGGTGGACCATGGCGGTTGTGCGCTACGCACGCCGCATACATCCAATGACAACACCAGCCAAACAACCAACCAAAACATTATGTTCATTTCTCTCCCCTCTTCTCTCTCATCTTGCTATCGTCGTTTTTTCTCATCGTTCTAGCATCTTGTCCTTGCTCTGACCGCACATGCACTATCGCAGTTCATAGCTTTCCTCACTCTGCCCCCTCGCGTCATAGCAAACATCCCATGCATGAATCCCTCTGCTATTATCAGCTGTCCCCGAGTCGTATCTCTTCCTCACCTATGCTGCTCCCTATCCCTATCCCTATCCCGCTCTTGCTTTTATCTCAGGTCTCGCACATCTTTGCCATGTTCTCGTCGTATCCATATTGCTCTCGTTTTGACATATATGATCCCGAACTACGCCGATTCGCATCGATTACATTGTCGTTCTTCAAAGAGGGATCGCTTTATCTAAAATGCCTCCGAGTCGTCTGAATACACGCCGACAACTCGGTACTTAGTCGTTGATCCCACCACGTCCGAATAAGCGCAAGCTCGCGATTTGTGTACAAGCCACCATGTCCCCATGTCCTCTACTCGCGATGCGAACAACTGACGAACGTCGACAACCCGAATGCTGTGCAAAAAGGCGCATACCGCGAAATTCGAATGTATCCAGGCGGTGGCGCCAAGAATATATATGGCAGTGCTATCGTACAGCCCAGGCTGAGACTGTCAGCTAGTTCTATCTTGAACCAATATCCGTATCCGTTTCGAACAGAGCATCTGAGGGCATTGCATTGAAGGAGGCTCTGGCCGCACAGCGGTGCTACCAGAACCGCGTGCTATCCGGGCGGATCCGGTTCGCCATGCGCATCATCACGACGTTCGACGTCAGCGTCGACCACTGCACGATTGGAAAAAAAAAGAGAAATCATATCAGCATCCACTGCAGCAGAACACCGAGCGACGGACGCGCACGCACCCCGTTGCCCACGAACACCTGCGCGCGCTGGCCGACGAGCATGTCCACCGCCTGCGCGACGTGCCTCTGCTCCCAGTTCAGGACGAGGTCCCGGCTGGACGAGATCATCTGCCAGTCCTGGTCGCGCCACAGCGCCTCGCGCAGCTCTCTCAAGAACCCCTCGTCCGCGTTCGTCATAATATACAACTTCCGCAGCCCCCGCGCGGCGTGCGTCCGCCGGAGCTCGCGCACGCGCGTCACGATCTGCTCGAGCGTCGGGTAGCAGTGCGCGCGGAACGCCGCTCGGTTCTCGTCTGCGTCGGGCCCGCGCGGGGGCACGAACGGGTCGGGCAGGTCCGGGAAGGAGCTGAACGCGTTGTACTCGGCGGGGTAGCCCGCGAGGTGCTCGCAGTGGCCGGCAAAGTCGCCGCGGCGGAGGTGGAGCGCCATGAGCCCCGGGATGACGGCGTACCGGTCGGCGTTGGTCGTGTACGGCAGGCTGGTGAGGTACGGCGCGATGGAGAGCGAGGGGAGGAACATGTCCCGGTTCGTGTCGAAGGCGAGCTCGACGAGAGGGGACCAGCCGAAGTGCGTGAGGATCGGCGAGGCGGAGAGCTCGGGCCAGATGTCTATCATGGCGCGGGGGTCTCCGAACACGCTGCAGTATCGATCGTGAACTCAGCCTCTCTGTGCGAGAGAAACGCTCGGGACTCACTCAAAGTTGAATATTTGACCCGAGTTGGGCGCCGTCTGCACGCACGGCTCGTCGACGTCTGCGAGCTTGTCGTGCCAGCCATCGATGATTTCCTTGGCCGAATTCTTGAAGTCGATGATCTCCGAGATGTCTTCTCGGATGAAGGTCAGTTTCTTTGGACAGACGTGATCAAAGTAGTCACGGTGCACCGCAAGCGGTGTAGGGTCACCATAAGGGAAGGGGGCGCCAACGATGGGGCCTGTTCAGAACAGGTCAGTGTGATGGGGAGATTGAAGCCAAAGATTTAAGCAACCTTGGATAATAGTGCTGTATGGGATTAGTGAGGGAATTTTCTTCCCATTGTACTCGGAATATGGCGACCCGTTGTCATTCCACGTGTAATTGGCGAACACAAGGCTAACGGTCGACATAGACGTCAGTTGGTTCATAAAATACATAGAGTCAAAGATGACACGTACGACCTGCCTGCCTTGTAAGCCATGTATGCATTCAACAGCAATTCCTGCATAGCATTGCCCCAGCCACATCCTTGATAGATAATTAGGAACGCGTCACCATTGGAGAATATCACGTACATACCTCGTGAATGGCCCGCAACGAAGAGGAACTTCTCATCTTTGCTCGGGCGCCTTTGATCCCAATGATGCTGCGGAAGACTAAGCTCTGTGTGGTGGTAGTTCTCATACAGCGGCGGTAACGGGGATGTGATCGCGGGTGGCGGTGGGAGGGGCGGTGGATAGGCGTCACGAAACACGCGTGGCACCGTACCAAACCAAGCCAGGAACGCCCGCCCAAACAGAGTGACGACGGCGAAGGCGATGACTGCGAGGACGAGATAGCGCCTTGTTTTGAAGCGGAGGTAGAGCCCTGGCCGCGCCAGGCCGTCTTTCTCTCGTAGCGACGAGGGGAGCATGGTGGGCGCAGGTTACAAGGCGCAGAGGGCGGGTCGCGGGGCAGGCGAGGCATTTTGCTTTTGAGTTGGCACGGCCCATGTGCGGAGGAAGAGCGTCCTCAGTCTTCTCCCGATTAGAGGCACTTCAGCGACTATGTGGACGGAAACAGCTCCTTCTATTCCTGCGGTGGTATCACCGGCGCTTCGGATTGTATTCCGCATGATGTTTGCTCGCTCGAGTATCCCAATCCCACTGATGCTCTGGCTGGGTACGGATGGCCGTACCGCCGCAAGGTCCTGCTGCGTGGCCATGTCTTTTGAGGACGAACGTTGGTGCTCTTGGTAGGGCACGTGGGGATAAAGAAGCTGCCATTGAGCCCGTTAGAAGCTGACGCCACAACGGGGAACTATATGCATGAGTATATCGAGAGACGCACAACGATCGTTCAAGCCCGCGGTGTTCCCGGCTGGCCTATCCGCGTCACCCCAGGCACACCGCGATTTATGGCGCTGCAACGGGTTAACGAAACGGCGCAGAAGTGGGTGGTTGCAGGGTCAATTCGGACGCATCCGCTTCCCTGCAAATTCAAGTGAGCCGCCACTGCCTAGCACAGAGCTAGGCTTAGCGACCGTTCACATATAGAAACCTTCGGAAGAGGCGTTGCGTCGTCGTGATAAGCCCGCAGCAGTTCCTTCGCAACCTGCAATTCGATGCGGATGAGCCAGTACGGTATAAGTGCTCAGGTCCCTGCAAACTAGTTACTTAGCTAGCAGCTTGCGGCACTATAGCGGCCTCACTCACTCTGTGCTACAGAATTCGGTGGCATCTGAAGCTTCGATGTCGCCTGCCGTAGTGGCATTAGAATTGCCAATGAGAAGTTTGTCGTTTGAACTGGCAAACGACTCCATCAAAAGCTGTGTCGTCAAGAATCAAGATACACGATGACGGGCGCTTATCCAAGACCGCTGCGGGTCCGAATGCTAGCTCAGGCTGAGGCTAGCTCTCGCTAATACGTGCGCTCGATGGTAATAACAATACATTGCACATGCACATGCTCAAGATAGACGTGACAAAATACAAAGCACAAGCGGGTGAGGGGGGTATCCACAACAGCGTACAGCAAGAATCCATCGTCGTGACAGTATCGTGCGTTCCAAAAATCATGCATATGCAGCGCCGTGAATCGCCACATCCAAATCGTAGCAGGAGAAAACACAGCGCACTGGACAGCGTTCGTGTGTATCATCGTCATTATCTTCATCATCGTTGCCGTCGTCGTCGTCGCCGTTGTCGTCATCATCGCGCATCCCGCTCGCCGAGACGCACCGCAACACCGCAACACCGGCGCCCGCTCACGTCTCCTTGCCCCGCCCCAACAGCTCGCTCAGCCTCCCCGCCGCCATGCTATGCCTCAGCCCCGGGAACAAGCGGCTCGGCGAGCTCTCCCGCGGGGCCTGCGGCCGCTGCGCGGGCCCGCCGCCCTTCCCGAGCACGAGCGAGAAGCGCTGGCCCTTCGCATCGCCTCCCCCACCGCCCATGCTCGAGCGCGCGGTGACGGGGCTCGTCTGCAGCGCGACGGCGGGCAGGGAGAACCGCTTGTGCCGCCGCGCCGTGTCCTCCTTCCGGGGCGTCGTGGGGGTGCTCCGGCCCGCGCGGCCAGCAGCGCTCGGGCTAGCGGGGACAACTTGTCCGGTGGAGTCGTTGAACACGTCCTCGTCGCGCTCGTCGAGTGCGTCTGCGATGGTGCGCTCGCTGAAGCGCGACGCGCGGGGGCTCGCGGAGGGGGACTCCTCTCGCTCCTGGAACTCCTCCAGGATCTGGACGTAGCTCTTCGGACGTGCGGTGGGCTTCAGGCGGAGCGCGGCGACGGAGGGTCCGCTCGGGGCCTCATCTGCAGGGGACGGCTCGTCGTCGTCGATCCGCGCGAGGGGCCGTTTGGGGCTCTCGATGTCGATGGCCATGAGCGCCGAGGGCGTGCTGCTCATCATGTCGTTCAGGAGGAGGGAAGGCATCGATTTGAGCCCGGACAGCGTGAAGTGTGAGTGCGTCGTCCCTGCTGTGACGGACACCTGGGGTTCGAGCGGCTGTTCAAGCAGGGGAAAGACGGTGTCATAGCACGCCTCGCAAGCCCGCGCGGACTTGGACGAGTCCTTTGCACTGGGATCTACGATGAAGAACGTCTACAGCATGTCAAGGCCTAGATCTGAATTGAGTGAACGAAATGCCCACCTTGCTCGAGCAGCTGCCGCAGACGCAGCGCCCACACAACCGACAGTGGTGTCTCCGCCTACGCCAGCCAAACGTCCTGCCACACCGCATGCAGCTCTCCGTCTTCCCATCAGGCACCCACACTGCAGGCACAAAGTGCTCGACCTTGCCTCTCCTCGGCTTCGAGGAATCGTCCGGCGCATACGGGAGGGCCTGGAGTGTACGCCGGAGATGCTGCGTCGATGCAGACGACGTGAGCGTCGAGTTCAGCTGCATGACGCTCAGCGAGACGAGGAGAGACGACTTGGCGTTCCGGATCGCGGTGATCCATTCGTCGCGCTCATCTTCCGTAGCTGGGCCGCCGCTTCAGTATTACGCTCAGTCACCAAAGCAAAGACATACCTGCATAGACCGCAAAAGACTGGTGCGGGCTGAGGAGCTCGAACCCGCGCTCCGGGGTATCCGCGGCGGGCACGCTGACGACGACTTCCAGATCCACGAGCTCCACATGGCCCTTGTATATCCACCTGTCATCGACGCCGCTGCTCGCCTGCCTCGTCTTCTTCTTCGGGCTACCTGCCAGGCGGAGCTGGAGCAGCGACTGCCGCCGCCTGAGCGCGTCCCCGTCCGCGTCGCTCTTGGTGCGGGAGCGAACTTCAGACAGCGCCGCGCCGCTGGTGGTGGAGGCGGACGGGGAGATGGACGCGGAGGCGAGCGCGGTCCACTTGTCTGAGAAGAAGTCGCCGTCGGCGCTCGCGAGCCAGATGACGCAGTCGGAGAAGAGGAGGAACTCCCGCTCTTTGGGCGCGGACCCTTCGAGCTGGAGCAGGGAGGCCCGCTTGAGGAACGTTCGGCCGGGCGTGATCAGTTGGAATGGCAGATTCACAGTGTTCCGCTGTAGCGCGAGTAGCGCGAGGGTCTGGGCGTGTGTGTGTAATGAGGTATTCAGGGACATGGTGACTAGAGAGATCCATTAGTAAGGCATGGAGAGCAGGGATGGAGACCCACTCTTGGACACCAGGGTATGTACGGCCGTCAAGGACGTATACTCGGGATCTTCTGGGTCTGTGCACTCAATCATGTCCTTGAGCAGCAATAGGTACCGCGGACATCGCTGGACGATAGTCAGGAGCCAGTCACGGAACTTGAGCTTCCCACATCGAGGATCGGCCTCCTGTTGAGCGATGAAGGCCGCGAATGCACTGTTGCTCTTCAGGAGCGAGGCGTATGATGCGAGTGCGTCGGAGAAAGAGCTAACGAAGGGAGTGTAGAGGGAGAGGTAGGGGAAGTGAGCGAGTAGCACGGGTGACAAAGGTGGTGGAGGCTCGTTTGCCCGAGTGGATGCAGAGGTATTGAGGAATGCAGTGAGGGACGCGTAGAGAGAGCGATGCAGGTTCCATATGTCTATGAAGTTGGAGAAGATGGACGTGAGTTCCGCGCGGTCGAGCAATGGGTGTGGGGTTTCCAGAGACTTGATGATAGGCGTCAAGAAGTGCTGTAGCAGTTCGTGAGTCGCAGGATGTTAACGGGCAGAAAGGGCCCACGCACCGAGTAGATGAGTTCCAGCCCATCTAGGTAGGACTTCTCCGTCTCGTAGAACTCGGTGATAACCTTCCGCCGCTTAGCCTCCTTCTGCTCATCCACGACGCGCGACTCCCTCCTCCGCATCGCTCTCCGGGCAACATCCGACGTAGATGGCCGCTGCTTCGGACCTCGCACCGCGTTCCTGATGACCACGGGCGTTATAGGGACGCCCGAGGCATGGTGTGGCTCCTCCGGAAGGGAGTCAAAGGACGCGGTGCTGACGATGGATTGACGGTGTTGTAGGTTCGGTGCAGATGGCAGGGATATGCGACGAAACGGTAGGTGCGTCGGACGCTGGTAATGAGGGTCGGGCGATGTGCTTTCCTGACCGGAGGACGGGAAGTCGACTGGCGCGGATGAGACTGATTGTGCGGCGGTGAGTGGTGGACATATCTGCTGCGTCGACAAGACGTACCTAGGGCCATGAAAGTTGTTTCCTAGACGAACCTGGGCGAGAGCTCAGGCTGGTGAAAGGAGTACGTTCTGGCTCGGAGAGAGGCTGCAAGGGTCGTTTCTTCCGCCACCGTCGTCAGCCACACACATCCCGAAATGGCAACACTCGCGTGCAGCAGCCTGAGATCTGAGATGTACTTGCCCAAAGAACATAACTATGGACTCTACCACCCTTCGCGGAAGGAGCTAACCATAGCGTGCAAATAGCTCACGAATAACTGACATATCAATGCAGTTAGCATACTTGCGCCACCAACCATAATGCTATTGATTGCAGCCAGACTGGCACGTAGACTTGCTCCCCAAGGCCCTCCCAAGCCGTGTAGGATACAGAAGCATCAAAGGGCTACTTCTCTATGTTCAACGCGGGCGCATTGAACGTCTGAGCTTTTGAGTCAAGTACGCCAAGACTTGTCGAACAAAGTTGTCGTATCAAGGTGGGCACCACAGGCAGAACACACAACGCCGGACTGGTCCACCAGAGTAGCAGGGAATGTCGATTATGATGTGTGTGCAAATAGATCGAAGATAGCGTATGTCATACCACGAGCTCACCCTCTACAGCACTCCTCTCTAAACCCAACCGCTCTAGCACACTGTCATACCGGTCCTCGTCCACGCTCTTCAGGTAGCGGAGGATCTTCGCTCTATCGTGGACGAGCTTCCGAAGGCTCCGGCGGCTCGCAATGTCCTTTTTACATCTACTCAGATGGTCCCAGAGGTTCCGAATCTTGTAGGTGGCAAGAGCAGCTGCAAGGTACGCGAGTTCTCAACACAATTTCTTGGAGGAAGCGACCGCTGAGCAAAACGCACCTTGCACTTCAGGCCGACCCGTATCGTTGGGGTTCTCTGGCTCAGAGAACGCCGCAATGATCCTCCTACGGTTCTCGTACGCAATGCCGCGTGCGTTGGCGTTCCGCAAGTCCACCAGCCTTGTGAACATGTTCAGCTTCTGCAGTTCTTCAATGGAAGCTGTACTCTCGTGTTGAGCCATCGCAAGCGTATCGTCCCCGACCTGCTTCCTCAGATGGCGCACAGTGGTCTCCATAGTCAACGCGGGGAGAACGTTGAACAGCGCCTCCTTCTCCGTCTCGCCAACACCATAGTTGTAGTACGTGGGGAGATGAATGGAACCTTCATGAGGGTCGACGTGCGGCAACGGCGTTGAACGGATGTCCTCCTCGGTGACAATGATCTTGGCCAGGTCGCAGTTCTGCCACTTGGCCTCGTCGCCAGCCTTATGACCGAGCACGACGTGGGGACGGTTTTGTTGTGCTTGACGTTGAAGCTCCTCACGTCTCTGGACGTTCGCCTTGAGTGTTTGGTGCGTCTTGCGGGCGCGGGCAGAGACTGCACGGAGGACAGCGGATGTGTGTAGAGGAGCAGCGCGTGCTGAACTCGACGAGGCGAGTGACCGTGAGCCTGCGTAGAGGGTCAGTAAGACCTACCGACAACTCCGAACAAGACAGAGACTCACACTGCGCCAAATGGGCCCCCAACATCGTTCCCCACGTCGAGCTCGAGTGTAAGAGTGTTGGCGGACTGGAATTCTTGAGCGCCGGTCGTCTCGCCCGGCGTTTCCGAGAAAGTGCTCAAGCGCCGGATCCGTGGGAACGGATTAGACGCCGAAGATGACAGGTATATAAGGTGCTGGCGTCGCGTTTTTCTCTTTCTTCCAGAGAGATATGCCACGCTGTTCGACGTCAGTACGCTCAACCGTTGATACAGTGCCAGTGACTCTTCGGAGTCCTGTTCTCTCGAGATTAACAGCATGTTAGGAAGTGTCGTAGCTCATCTCTCTATACTGCGGCATGTCGACATACCCATGTAACATTTCTTACTGCTTTGCCCGTCGTTCGTAGCAATTTCATCGCAATGACATCCCCACCTCTCAGTCTTCCTAGCCTCTAAAGTCTGTTTAGCTCCCAGTGTCATTGCTGATAGACTTGGGAATGTGAGTACCAATTTTGCGCTCGAAGACTACAGTACTGTGTGTATCGAATAATCTGTGCGCACTGCGATCGTCAGCTTCAAATGCGCACCCTAAGCTACATGCATATCGTCACAACCTACGGCGTACGTTCCTCCGTGGGGGTGCCTCATTCATCGTGTCCATTGTCTTCTTTGAACACATCGTAAAGCCTGATGCTACCACACATTGCAATGGTCCGTCTTCCCAATGATTCTGAACGACTTCTGCTGGGAGAGTTTCGGGCGCTTCTTTCGGCAGCACGTGGTTTCTGTCCCGCAAAAAAGTCGCAAGCGCCCATAGCTCGAGAGCGGGACGACTGCTCGGCGGCGACAGACCTAAGGCCACACTCTCTCGTCCTGCAACCATGGCGCCCTCAAAGAAAAGTCCGTCTGCTTCCAAGACGAGGTCTTCTACCTCAGATGTTCACATCAAGAAGATCAAGGGCGAGAACTTCTACAGGGATGCCAAGACGGTGAAGCGCCTCAAGCTGCTCAACAGCGGCAAGGCCGTGCACGATCGCAGAGGCAACGTTATTCAGGCTGCTGCCTTCCAGAAGGGAGAGGATGAGACGAAGCCGGGACGGGTGCAGCCTGACAGGCGGTGGTTCGGTACGTTCGTCTGTCATTGTATACTGACCATGGGAGTCTGAGTTATGCTTGTAGGGAACACCCGAGTGATCTCCCAGACGGCTTTGGATCACTTCCGGACAAGTCTTGCTGCTAAGCAGAATGACCCTTACTCCGTCCTGCTGCGGAGGAACAAGCTCCCTATGGCGTTGCTTGACGACGCTGCGAATCCTAACCTTCGCAAGGTGAGTTAGCTGTCTAGTGCTCGGGGAATCGTGCTAATGCTTCTCGGCGTGTCAGCGGACACATATCATCGAAACGGAGCCATTCAAGGATACGTTCGGTCCAAAGGCGCAGCGAAAGAAGCCCAGGTTGGATGTGGGCACGTTTGAGGAGCTGGGCAAGCTCAGTGCCGCTGCAGCTGAAGAAGCCGAGAGTGCGGGCCAGGCTGAGGGAGAGTCCGGTATGTGAATACCTATCCTGAAATGCTGGTACACTCCTCACGGCATGCTGCACATCAGGCCCCGTCGCTTCTTCCTCAAATGCTGCAGACTTCCAGACTCACGCCGACGTGATTGAACCCATCTACGCGAAGGGAACATCTCGTCGCATCTACGGAGAGCTGTACAAAGTGATAGACTCGTCGGACGTGATCATTCACGTCATCGACGCTCGGGATCCCCTGGGCACTCTCTGTGAGTCCGTTCTGGAGTACATCCGGAAGGAAAAGGCGCACAAGCAAGTTGTGCTGGTCATCAACAAGTGCGACTTGGTCCCGAACTGGGTGACGGTAAGAGGACATACCAATGCAGCGATCACCGAATTGCTCACGGTCGAGTCTTAGGCTCGTTATATCCAACATCTCACTCCAAGATACCCCACCCTCGCGTTCCATGCATCCCCGAACCATTCATTTGGCAAGGGTTCACTCATCCAGCTTCTCCGACAATTCTCTCAGCTCCACTCCGACAAGAAGCAGATCTCCGTCGGCTTCGTGGGTTACCCCAACGTCGGCAAGAGCAGTGTCATTAACACGCTCAAGAGCGGCAAGGTTTGCAACGTCGCACCCGTACCAGGAGAGACCAAGGTCAGTGATCTCTCGACCGCATGCCTCAACAACAACAACCCTAACGCCGTCGATAGGTCTGGCAATATATTACGCTGACCAAACGCATCTACCTCATCGACTGCCCCGGTATCGTCCCCACGTCCGCCAAGGACTCCCAAACCTCCACCGTACTGAAGGGTGTCGTCCGCGTTGAGGCGCTCGCTACGCCCTCCGAGCACATCCCTGCGCTCATGGAGCGCGTCAAGCCGATCTACCTCGCACGCACGTACGGCGTGCCCCTGCCCGACCCGTCTGACCCCACACGCGGCTGGGAGCCTGAGACATTCCTCGACAAGCTCGCGCGGATGAAGGGTCGACTACTCAAGGGCGGCGAGCCTGATCTCGAGGCTGTCGCGAAGATCTTGTTGAGCGACTGGGTACGCGGTCGTATCCCGTTCTTTGTGCCCCCGCCGGAGCGCTCGGAAGAGCTCAACAAGGCGGAGGCGAAGAAGGCGAAGCTCAAGGCAGCGGATGCGAAGGGCAAGGCGAAGGCGAGCGCCGCCATGGAAGAGGAGCCGCAGCACCAGATTGGCGTCAAGCAAAACCTTGGCTCAATTATGCAGAAGAACGCCTTTGTCGGTGATGATGTCCGGCCGCTGGACGAGGAGGACCAAGAGGGAGAGGATGTGGACGAGGACGCAGAGGCGTCCGAGAGTGAGGACGAGGAAGAGGGTGGCGAAGACGAGGAAGAGCTAGGATGGAACGATGTGTTCAAGGGCGACGCAGCTGAGAACGATGCGGCGGATGCGGAGGAGGGTGGTGAAGAGGAGGTCACTACCCTCTTCAGCAAGCTCAGCGACGACGAGGACGCTGCTGGCGCTGCTTCTGCTTCCGAGGACGAGTCCTCAAGACCCAAGAAGGAGCCGCGTATGAAGACAAACAAGGCAGGTTATTTCCCTTTGCCTCACTCCTCAGTTTACTGACATGTTCGGGGGACTACAGAAAAAGGCAACAAACTTCTACTCAACTGCGAACGTCAAGAACAAAAATCGCGAGAAGGCTGCCGTGATGAGGTCATTGAAGGGCAGCGAAAAGGGCGAGCGCAAGCGCAAGCGGAAAGCATAGTTGCTTTGTACTTGTATGTCACTGTGGTAATAGATGGGCTTGTGGTGTATGCTGCGCACGGTTGGTCGTAGATAGCTCTTGGTGGCTTTGGATACCGGGAGCGCCGAGCGGAGGTGGCAGCGAGAGGTATTTCTCGTTTAGTCGATTGATTCATAGGGAACTACTGCAAGTAGAGCGAGACGACAAGGTTCGGTCAAGTCATCAAAGTCATGGGGAGCCTACTACAAAGGCGGCGAACCGAACGGAAGAGGGGGAAGGATAAGTGTACGCTCAGGCGGGACTACAAGAAATAAACTGCTGTATGAGGACGGAAAAGGGGAGGTAGGGAAGGGATCGCATGTCCGGGTGATTAAAAGAATGGTAGCTAGCTACTGCATGCCTAGGAAAAAGGTCCGTGTGTACATCGAGGTGGGTCATGATGGTGTCATACACGATTCGGTCAGATCAAACTTCACTGCCGCCGCGACTCTCCCTCAGTCCTGCTCCTGCTCCCGCGCACGTCTTGCTCGAGCGCCGCTCAATAGCCGTATCCTTGCTGTGGTGGTGCAGCGCCAGGTGGTAGGTTCCCGTACGATCGCGAGTACCTGTTAGGATTCTGAGCTGGTGGGGCTTGTGATGTTGGTCGCCGGTTCGGCTGCCTCGACACCCTACGGACGCCACCTGGTCCCGGTACGGGCCCGTTGTCTGATAGACTGACGCCGCGGCCGCCGCGCTGAGCAGCGTTGGAAGTCAACGGAGGAGGAAGCTCCTCGGTCTCGCTGACAAACGGCACTTGCGGGTCGTCGAAACCCGCCGTCTGAGGCGAGTACGTGTAGGGGTTCTGGGTCTCGCCCGGGAACTGGTTCGACACGGTCCCTTGTCGAAGGACACCGCCACTACGGGAAACACGCGCCTCGAAGTTGTTCGGAGACTGGTAGCGGTTCTCGTAGTCCTCGTTGTACGACTCTTGTGGGCTGACGAGACGCTGTTGCGACCCGATATCGGAGTTGTAGCCATCTTCGCTTGACCGAGAAAGCGCGACTGTGGAGACTGAAGGCGTAGGAACGGCGTTGCTCTGCCGGTTGACTGACAAGGGAGTAGGTAATACGACGACCTGGTTGCTGTCGTATCTGGGTCGCTGGCCGCTGTAAGAAGATTCATAGGTGCTTTGATCAAATTGTGGCGGCGGTGGCGACTGGTATTCAGAGACCAGCGAGTAGCGGTTCGTCTCAGCCCTACACGGCCATCATTAGCATATCTATGCCGCAGGGAAACTCGTCCACATACCTCTTCGGCGAGCCACGCGCATCATAGGCCGAATCCCTCGACTGGGTTCCACTCTTCCAGCGCCTCTCACGCTCGAACTCCGCCCAGCGCTTCATCACGATGTGGGACGAGTCGAACTCTCCCTCCTTGTCACCATGGTTATCGCCCTTGTCGCCCGCGACCTGGCGCGTCTGACCCCACGAGAAGTCGTCGAAGTGCCAGAAGGCGTACGAGGGCAAGACACCGTTCCAGATGGGCAACGAGAGCAGGTAGACAAGCATCCATCCGATGTATGCGACCTTCCGAGACGTGATGACAATGAGCAGACCGGGTAGACCCAGGACAATGGCCAAGAGGATGAGCGGGATAGTAGTGTCGGTGCCGCCAGGGATAATTGAGACGATGATGAGGTAACCAGTGAACGAGATAGCGGCGGGAAGCACCAGGGTACCTGCTAGCTCCATACCGACGACAAACTGCATAGAGAAGCAGAAAGTACCGCAGAGGTCGCGAACGAGCAACAGCTCAGCCAAATTGTGAATTGTCGAGTTGATCCACCGACGACGCTGGGAGAGCAGCACCCCGAAGGTATCCGGTACGACGGTCTTGCAAACGGCTTGTGGACAGAAGACGTTCTTGCGCTTGGGGAATGTCTTGAGCATGAGCGTGGTGAGATACCGATCCTCTCCGAGCAGCAACAGATTCTTCTTGTGCAGTGTATCCACGACGTTTTCCGAGTAATGCTCGACGACATCGGGGTTGGCCAGGACAGGCACCCAGTAGCCGGATTCGCCTTTCGGCGCCTTGATGCGATACATACTGAAACAACCTGGCAAACACGTCACACCTCCGAACATGGACTCGAAGGCCTTGTTCAAGTGATGCGAGATGTAGTATTCGAACACTGCAGATGGTGTTCAGACAATATACGAGGACCGATTCTCGTTGAGACTGACCTTGGATCATCGTGACCCACGTCTCCGCCTTGTTAGCGATCTTGGTCTCGCCACAAAGACCCATGATCTCGTAGTCATTCTGCATGCACGCGACCATCCGGCTCAACGAATCCGGGAACACCTTCGTGTCCGCATCGACGCACAGGACGAGCTCGTACCGGTCCGGGCTGACGCCAGTGATACGCCATATCGAGTTGAAGAACTCGTACTCGAACGTCGTCATCCGCTCGTCGAACATCACCTTCTGCAGGAAAGACATGAGCACGATCTGACTGTCACGCTTGCCACGGTTTCCTGGCTTCGCGTCGTTGGCCTCGAGCGGGTTTCCGACCTTCGCGACGAGTACGATCGGTACGCGCTGCTGCTTTGACCGTTCCACTGTGGCGTCGTCGTAGTCGTAGAAGCCGGCGTACACCTTTGCCATGTTGTGTCGCTTGTGGCCGTCTGCGATGGCGACATACGAGTGCGCTTCGACCTCGTTCGGCGGGATGACGAACTCCTTCATCATAGTAAGACAGATCTCGGGTGTAGTGAGCGTGTTGCCTGCACCCTTGACCATACCATCGGCGATGACCATGATGAGCTTGTGGCTGTTCGGGTAGTCTGTGGTCGCAAGAGAATCCAATGTGGTACGGAGACCTTCCACGGACTCGGAGTAGGCCGTCACGAGGCAGATAGTGTGTGCGAGCGGGTAACCAAATGGTTCAAAGTCGGGAGAAGGCTGAGGGATGATATTGGGGCCGAGTGGGAATGGGCACGGGTTGTCGGCGAATCGTTGAGAGTCCGTGACGAGCGACGTGGAACTGCGCGATTGCCGGTAGGCTGGGGTATCGGGCGGTGAGGGCTTCAGGCTCTTGCCACTCGAGCCGCCATAGATGCTTGCCGTGCCAGTACGCCTGTAGGGTATAGGCTCCAGCATGCCGTACGCTGTCGAGGCCCTACCGCCAACACCCTTGAGCGCGCTCTCCGACGGGGTGAAACGGGATGTGCTCGGTAAGAAGGTGTGACGCTTGTTGCTCTTGGGCAGACCGTTCTTCTGCACGTTCGGGCGGTATTGACTGGGCGCAGGGCGATAGATGTCTTCTGTCCAGTTCTCGATCTCGGCTGCTCGACGCATGCGCTCGTCGTAGGATTCCATCTTGAAGTTGCCCAGCTTCCACGAGAAGAACCATGAGAAGAGGACGGCCATGACGAAACGAATACCGACGACGCCGACGATGAAGACAAGCGAAACATAGAGGACGACCTGGGATGCAACGCAACCGATGCTCTTGGTGTCGACAAAGCCAACGGTGACGATGTCCTGCAAGCACTTGGCCAGAGAGCGCTGGTTGGTACGGAGGAAATACATGCTGAGATCCTTCCCATTGAAAGTGCCATTTGGACTCTTCATCTCGTCGAACAGGTCTGGGTAGTCGACCTCCGCCCGTCGGAGCCATTGGAGAAGACCGAGATCCAGTACGCTCCTTTGAGCAACAGTCAGTAACGAGGAAATGAGGTCGATCAGATCATCTGCTTACGATTCGTAGACGGCTAGGTTACGAGACGAGTTGCGAATATTGTCCCACGTGTAGTAGACTTGACCTTGCGGCTTCAGACTAGCCAGCTGAGAGCGTGCCTGGGACGACACATGACAGTTTGTCGACGACTCGTATCCCGTCAGGTTCACTCCCGTCGTCCCATACTGGTTGTAAACGTTGCATGGGAAATACCAATCCAAGCTTCCGTCGCTCCCAGTGATGGTCGAGTTTGCTCCCTTCTTCATGAACTGGCGGCAATTCTGATTAACGTTCTGGAAGAGGAATGATATGTCGGCGCCAGCGGCATTCCAGTCTCCTTCGAAGAGCGGGTTGCTCTTGCCGTTGAACGGTCCGCCGGCGGGGTGCTTGAAGCTGCTAAAGTCGTAGTCGTACCCGTGGATGATCACGGATGCTCGATCAATGGTACCCGTCTGGAAACGATTGGGCTGCGTGCCACAAACAACTTCCGTGAACCCGAATGTGATGAAACCGACGATGGCCATAAGGCAGAAAATGATGATGAGGAGGCCAATCTTCTCTCGCCATGCACGCTGTTGTTCGGGAGTGCGGATGCCTGGACTATACTCAGGTGATACATTCCACAGAAGGACGGCATACGCGACGTACCGAAAGTGCTGAGGACAAACCCAGGGATGAAACATGTTGCAATGTAGCAGTAGATGAACCATGGATCCTTGGGACCGGGCCCGATGTTGTCGAGGCAGCCCCTCGACTTCGGGGCGTCCGTCGTTGGGGTGGACGCAGTTGACTTCTTTCGCCGCAGGGTACCTCGCTTGAACAAAGCCAGACCAGATTCGTGCACATCCTCTTCTCGACCGAGGAGTGACTTGCCGCGACGCAGTTGCCCCTTCGTAGGCGCATTTCCGGTCGCTGTGGTCGGTCGCGGTGGTTAAGAGGTTATTCTATTATGATTTACGGGGAAGATAAAAGAATGTACGCACTAGATGGGATGGCGTCTCCACCGCCATTGAGCATTTCCGCGGCGTGATTGCGGTAGTGCCATTGCCTATGCCCAGGGTCGATCTTCTCTCTGTCTGGCTTCACCAAGCTCTTTTTCCGGCCCACCCTCCCATCTGCGTAACCATAGCCGCCCTCAACGTCCACGGGCGGCGGCGATGTGCTCTGGTAGGCCGAATATTGCCGATGCCTGTGCTGGTCAAGCGGCTCATGTCGATCGCCGACTTCGTTGTTCTGGAAGGAGACGCCTCTCGCAGGCTCATTAGGATAGGGTGGGCGGTAAGCGGAGGCAGGTTGGTCAGGGTAGGACGAGTAGGCGGAGGGGTAAGCAGGGNTATGACGGAGGAGATTGTGCAGGAGGCTGCGTCGGTTGTGTTGAAGGCGGCCGAGTAGAGCGAGGAGGACGTTGGCCTCGATAGTCCATGGCGGGCAAAAGAGAGTGATGTTCACCGCATGCACGATGATTGGGGAGGAAGGAGAGAGCTCGACGTCGTCAAGCACGGCGATGAAGGGGGGNAGGCGTACGCGTGGGTGGTGGGTCCTGTCAAGATGGCTGTCACTACCATCGATTAGTATTTGTTACAAGGGTTTCCTTACTGTTCCGAACTTGGCGTTTACTCCGGCTTATAACAACATTCTAATCACAACAAACATTCATGTTCTGAATGGTGGAGCGTTATGATGCAGCCCCCTGCTTGTTCCTCGACGTTTTGGTTGCCTCGTGTGCATGTCTCATCCTTTCCACGTTCACGCAGTGTGTTGAAGTCATCGCTCATTCACCAAGCATCAGGATTTCAACACATTAAGCTACACAACCGTCTACATGTTGTATTTTCGCAAGTATTCACTCGCGCCGAACGAATCACAGAGAAATCGAAAGCCAAGGACTCCCATGGACATGTGCTATAAATTACCAGCTGTGGACACTAACAAGGAGACTTGGGCAGACACTCTGAGAACGACCGTGGCAGTCGAGGCATCCATTTGCTGAGAATCCGGCGAGTTCGGACACAGGACGCGCACAAGCTGACAGGGCAGAGGAGGACCGATGCGTGTCAGCCAGCGGCCTCGGCCTAACTTTCGAGCGTCCGATAGCCCATTAGATCACCAAAGAGCCCTATGACAATCTCAATACCACAGATGCCTAGAATCGTACAGGCGGTCGTTGCATAGGGTAACAAGCCATTATCGAGTACAACGCGCGAAGACGTAAAGCATACACTTTGGTCCGTTCCCTCTATGTTGTGTGTATGTCTCGTCGCTAGGGAAGGCCGCGCGTGGCCAACCAATGCGGAAATGGGCCGTGCGAGGGCGGGTGCGCGCCGATTATATGCAAGATGTGCCAGCGGTAGTAGATTAAAGAGGCTTGCTGGGCAGCTGCGTCGGGAGGATGCCATAACGCTTCTTGATCGTCACCCGGTGACGTGAGAACTTGTCATCCGGGGAGAATCGTGCTGGACGTGGATGAGACGAGGGCTCATGAAAAAAGGGCTCGAAGGGGCGAACCTGGGTGGGCAGACTTGGTGACTTTGCCCGAGTCTGTAATTTTCTGTAGCACGGTCAGTATGTCGATTGTGAACAAGAGATATTTTCCTCACTTTGAGGGTGTACACCCTGTTCCCATTTTCGTCGAGCGTGTACATAAGATGCATGGCGGGCGGAGAGGAGGTAGTGGTGGCGACGAGGTGAGTGTTGTGCGCAAGAGAGAAAAAAGAGGCGCCCGCTCACTCACACGGACCGAAGCCACCGCGATGCAGTAGACGCCCATATACGCAAGATCGGTCGACTCAGGCTGCACGATCCGCGGGCGGCTGCACACTCAGACTGCTTGCAAAGCCGCGACAATGGCGAAGACGCACCAGGTCCTCACGCACCCCGCCCCAGGAACGGTCGTGCCTGTACGAACGTACACAGACGAGCAAAATGCGAAAATGGAGGCCCTGAGGGAGGTGCGCACCAGCCTGAGACTCCCCGGGGGTGTCCCCTGGTCAGGCTGTTCTAGTCCCGGCTAACCCCGCTTCTTCTCGCCGCTCTCGAGGAATATAGTACGCAAACACCCAGTTGCTCCCAGAATCCGATCCATATTACCCCTGGGAGCTTCGATGGCTGAACAAGCCCGATACCATCCCGCGTTATATGCGTGCCGCAAAGTGGAATCTCGAAGATGCGAAGCGGCGGCTCAAGGGGACCTTGGAGTGGCGGCGTGACTTCAAGCCAGACTTGATCCCACCGGACGAGGTGGGTGCATTGTATAATTGCAGCATCGACTGTACAGCGTCCGATTACGATCTCAGGTCCGCATAGAGAGCGAGACAGGCAAGATGTGCGAATATTCGCCGGGTGCTTGGTACGAACGCTGACTCGATGTCCTGTACAGTATCCTCAATGGGTTCGACAATGAAGGTCGTCCCATTCTCTACATGCGCCCAGGTCGTGAGAATACCGAAACAAGCCCTCGGCAGCTACGACATCTGGTCTGGTGCCTGTGAGCCCTGCTCTCAACCCCTCCGCGTATGCTTTGGTTCAAAATGGGGGTCTTTGCTTGTCATACAGAGAGCGAGCCAAGGATTTCATGCCGCCGGGGCAGGAGTCGCTTGTCATCATCGTCGACTATAAGAGTACCACTCTCAGGACGAACCCCTCCATATCCGTCGCACGCAAGGTCCGTTCTTATGCCCCTCTAGTAGATAATATTCCTCTAATTGTACCTATCCTCTCCAGGTGCTGAACATCCTGCAAAACCACTATGTCGAGACGCTAGGCAGGGCGCTTGTGGTAAATCTACCAATGCTTCTGAATTTCTTCTACAAGGGCATCTCCCCATTTCTGGACCCCGTCACGCGGGACAAGGTATTGCACCTGTCGTTTGATTGCCCGCACACAGTGTATTCACGTTCGAACGACAGATGCGATTCAACCCGGACCTTCTCGAACTCATTCCGAAAGAACAGCTCGACGCTGACTTTGGAGGGGATTTCGAGTACGAGTTTGAGCCCAACAGCTATTGGGAGCAAATTGTTTCGTATGTCTATCAACTTCCTACGTTGACCATATACTCATGGTAGTATATGCAGATTCTGCAAGATCGCACCGGATGGAACGCGGTTAGACGACGCAGCCTCAAAACCCACTGAGGATACGTCCGACGACGTGCCTGTCGCCGCTGTCGCTCCGCCCATAGAAACCCTAGCCGAGGAGGACGCTATCTGGTGCGTCCCATTAGTGATTTATTCTTCTACTTGTAGTCAAGACTCACAGCGACACCAGCCGTGAGGAGGCCAACTCTACAGCGCCCCAGGGACTCGAAGAGATTTCCGTTATCGCATAAAGCTCACGGCGTTATGCATGTCAAGCATAATGTACTACGTATTTTGCTCCTCTACTAGAATCTCTGTATCCAAAACCCTAAACTGTCTAGATGCTAATCTCCAGCATGTATGAAGCCGTCAATGTATCAATGCAATCGTTCTCCTCATCCTTGTCCTAAGATGCTGTTCACAGTGATTACAATCACGGGCTTGGCTATACATCTTAAAGTTGAGAAGTCCGCGCGCTCTCTCTCTCTCTGGATCTCCCGTCAATGACCCTGGAGCCACCACACGGTTCGTAATGCTGAATATATGAACCTCGAGCTCGGTATTGAATGGTCAGTGGGTTGTCAGGCTGGCGGCGTTGAACGTGGATCAGCGCTGAATGGAAGCAGTCACCAAGCTCAATCAAATCTGTCAGTCTGACAGCTCATAAGCTAGAACGACAGCTCAGCTCTCCATACTACATTCGAAGGTGAACGTTCGAATTACTGTGGCGCAGCGAGTTGCATCTAAAAGCGACACATGCCCCACTGCCGTTTCAACGTCCCCAGATCCACCCCACCCACCTTCTCCAAAAGCTAGCACAAGCACAGCGACAGACTAGACCCACGTCTACGCCATGGTCAAATCGAGAGAGGAGGTGATTCGAGAGTTCAATGAGGAGGTCAACATGTCCGCCGACGAGCTCGAGAAGTGGCTTGAGGACCCGAAGAGCACGAAAGCGGGCACTGGGGTCGGTATCGAGAGTGGACACAAGATCATCGAGATCTTGCGCAAGAACCCAGAGAAGGACCCAGAGAAGTACGACGAGGTGAGCTAGGCGAAATCTAGATCCGGTCTATGGCGAATGATTGTCAGTTGAGATATGCTGACGACGTATGTATAGGAGGATATCGCCCACATGCGCAAGGTCGTGAGGTTAGTCTTGGGTCTTACGAATCCATAGCTTCAACTTGACGCTGACTTGCTGTGAATGCAGTTACGCGAAGAGGCACCTAGCACAGGAAGACCACTTGAAGGACACGAAGACGCGTCTGGAGCTAGAGGACGCCAAAAGTACGATCAGGTCGGTGTACTTTAGCCCTGATGCCTGCAGCAATGCTGACTCGAGTAGTTTGAAGAACTGGGGCCATGTAAGTCTCGCCTCGAATACAATCCAGGCGCCATTGACTAGCGTCGGCTCTTCAGGATCCCGTCAAATCGCTGGACGAAGAGCAGGCCGACAGCGAGGAGCCGCACAAGGACGGCAACCAAGATACGAACGACCCCACGCTGGAAGATGCCGAGGGTGAAGAAGCAGACGAAGGCGTTGGCGATGCCCAACCAGACGACGACAAGGCAGAAGCCCATGAGAGGACCAAGCGCAAACTAGATGAGGACGACACTGGCGATGGGGGCGAAAGTGGGCGTGGGGATGCAGGTGACGAGGTGGCCGAAGGGGACGAAGAGAATGATGCCGACGAGACGAGCGAGGGAGACCGGCCACGCAAGAAGTCCAAGGTGGATGAAGACGCGTAACATGGCTCTGCCCCTCCGTGTATACCACTAGGTTGATGGCTTGATCAGCCGAACTGTAGTGCCCCATTGAATATGCAGCGAATAGTCTTTACTGGCGCTAGCTTACCGCCACGCTTATAGCTCGAAGGATGGCGGTGAAGTATGTATCGAAGACGGTGGTAAGGAGGCAAAGTAGGACGCGCGCACAGAATTGTGGCATGCTCGTCGGTAGCAGCCCGATCTCGATCTCTCGGAATACGGGGACGTTGCCGATTTCGGCAAGACGATATATACCTGGCGTCCCAGCCCCAGCGCGGTCGCGGTCGTTGTCGACGAGCACTCTTCCTTCTTCTGCCGCGTCCTCGACCGACGACCGACGTCTGGTGGTCGACGCCTAGCTCGGTGGTCTCCATGCTCCGGTCCCTCTCCCAGCGAATGCCCAAGTCGCGGCGGTCCTCGTCGTACGACCTACCGAGCAACTTCTACGACAAGCATAGTCTCCGGCCATGGTGGTCGCGCTTCCTCACTAAGCGCATCCTTCGTGTCAGCGTCTTCGCGCTCCTGTGTTTCTTCGCCGTGCGCATCTTCACCGGGCTGTCTTCATGGCAAGATCACAGCCAAGACCATGACGGAAAGCCACCGTTGTACGAGCAGTATCACAAGCGCGAGCTCGAGCTGCCACAACATAACCCGGACCTGCCGTATCCCGAGGGGAAGAATGGGCAGTACATATGGATGGCGAACCATGTTCACGGTGCGTAATCTCGCATGTAGCTCATGGGCACAGTCTGAATGAGCTGCAATTAGCTTCTGGGTGGGGTAATGTCATGCAAGAGCATCTGTTGAACGCGCACCTCGCATACATGTCAAATCGCGCGTAAGTCTTGCTTTGGCTCGCGCACTTTACGCGGGCGGCGGTGCTAACGCGCCCCGACAGGTTGGTCTTCAATAATTACACTTGGAACCGCAATGGGTCGGACTACTCCGACTTTAACGGACATCTCATCCCGTCAAGAATACCGCTTGCGGCGCTCATCAGAGGTACGACTCTCACTGCGCTTGCACCACCCAACACTTCCCTGTGATTCCGGACTTCAGACGGCGACGGCGTTTTCTGAGGTCAAGCGAATCTAATCTGACGTGCTCTGCCCCTACTATATAGGTCCCGCAGCAGGTGGCCCATTCCCGCCCGGCGACCCCGCGCCGCGAGCAGTGGTCAAGGAGTATTTTGACCAGGTCTGTCCGCCGAGCGAACGGCATGTTATGATGAGTGATGAGGTCACGAACGCGTGGGAGGAAAACATCCACGCAGGGATGGTGCTTGATGCTTGGGTCGAGAAGCTGAAGCACCTCCCTCGTTGCGTTGAGATCAACGAAGCGTCCGCTCAGATATTCAGTATCTGGTCAGCAACTTCAGATACGCCTCTCATTCGTTTGGCTGAGCATAATGCAGGATATTTGGGAGCAAACGCGCGCTCGGGATATGGCAATCGCTCAAGAACTCGCCCATTTTGACCGAGTTCAGGTGGTCACAATTAATCGAGGACGCCTTCACGGCAAACCGCCATCTCTTCTCACCCACGTCTTGGCTATCATGGCTTACTAGCCTTGTTTACACGCCAAGTGCATACCCTTACGATGTTATACCCGGGTTGCTCGTCCTCCATGTCCGTCGCGGCGACTTCGAAGGGCACTGCCTCCACTTCGCGCGGTGGTCGTCCCAATGGAACGGCTTCAACCAATTCCCCGAGCTACCTGACCAGTTCGTGCCACCACCCAGCGCGGGGTGGGGCGAGGCGACTGAAGAGGGCAAGAAGATATACCTACGCCATTGCTTCCCGGACATCGACCAGATGGTCGAACGCGTTCAGGAGATCCGTAACACTCCCGCTGGACAAGGCCTGAAGAACATCTACATCATGACGAACGGCAAGAAACCTTGGGTGCAAGCGCTCAAGGATGCGCTGAGCAAGACTGGCGGATGGCAGAGGATTGTGAGCAGCCGCGACCTGACACTCAACTGGGAACAGCAGTACGTCGCGCAGTCCGTCGACATGCTGATCGGCGAGAGGGCGCAGGTCCTCATAGGTAACGGGGTACGTTTAGCGAACTACGCTCCTTCTAACTTGCGAGTTGACTCACTGTGTCGTGTCGCAGTTCTCGAGTCTGACATCGAACATCGTCATGATGCGTATGGCGCGAGATTTGCCTCCGGATACCAACCGATTCTGGTAGCCTCTTCGTGGTTGTGCATTCTACACGTTTTGTATATTGGGATATATTGGATACATTCACTAATTTTCGTAGACGTAATTTCTGCTATTATTGGAGTTCGCTCTGCAATCTTCTGAAAAGCTTGTGAGTATTCGATATAAGCCGTCGTTGCAACTTGGGCTTCAAGCCAAAGCCTGGGGTAAGTACTATTAGTGAAACTTAGCGCTCAGCTTGAGTATTTGGCGCCTGTTTCCATAATCGCTCAGTAGGGTTAGGGTCGACTCGAAGGCTACATCAATGTTTGCCCGTGTTTGTTACTACACAGTTCCTCTCAGCCACCACCGCCGACGTTCCCGCCCTCACCGAAAAAGTAGTGCAGCACCGTCCTCAAGATGTCCGGCGACCTCCAGTGGCTCCTCCTCCGCGTTTGTGGCCCTCTCGACTTGTTCTACGATGCCCTCTAGTCTGACCTGATTGCCTGGTCTGCAGAAGTCCAACTCTTTCACCGTTAAGCGGGTGCCGGAGGGCCCCGTCTTCTCGAAGGAGCCCGTATGTTGCAAGTCGCTTGCAAAGAGAGAGCGCTGAGAGCTGATTTCTTGGTTGCAGGGCAACCTCACTAACCTCCACTCGTGGAAGTACTCCGGCCTTGCCAACGAGAAGGTGCGTTTGCGCGTTGAAGCGGAGGCGTGTTCGTGATATTGACAGGAGGATTATGGTGCAGACGATTGCCGTTCAGGACACTGAGTCCGGCATCAAGATCGCCTACCGCAAGAAGGGCGCGTCCCCTCACGCCGTTCGCTCTTCCTACTCCACCCTTGTCGTCCGCCCCCGCTCAGGCGGCCGCCGTGCTGCTGGTGTGACCGCGCAGCTTGCCAAGCGCGGCTACCGCCCCGACCTCAGAGCCGTGAGTGTGCCCTCATTCAACAATATTTACGTATATTCCTTTCTTGCCACGCGCCGCCTCGCACCACTGCAAGTGGTTTTTGGACGTTCTCCTTTTGCATCGTTCTTTGGAATCGCACCACCTAGAGCCCGCTGGACCGCCGCAAGGCACTACGAAAGTTGGGTGTGGACATGTTGTGCAAAATCGCGTGGCTCGAGTGGAGACCGATCAAATCTCCCTCGGGCACGCGCCATGTCGCTATCGGGTCCCGTTCGATGCTCGACGCGGTTTGCCCGACTCTATGGCGCTCACATTCTTCGCATTTAGTTTAGATCCTTCTTTGATCGTCTTAGCCCGCGTTCATGTAGAATCTTACTGACCTTGTATATCTTCATAGGCTGCTCTTGCGCGTGTCTCTGCTCTCATCGCCGCGAAGAGGGAAAAGAAGGCCGCCCCGCCGAAGAAGGTTCGGGGGAAGAAGGCCAAGACTGCGTAGATGCTGTATTGTGTGACCATCCATCTGTACTCTTCGCTTTCCTCTCGCATCGTTTCCATGCACTCATGTCCATGCCCACACGACGAAGTAATCTATGCAGCTTCGGTCTTGCATGCCACATCTCCTGAGTGACAGAAACTGCATTCGACAGCAAGAGTTTGGCCGGCTCCAACAAACATGCTGATATCCGAGGTGTTGTAGTGATACAATCAAGCTCGTCGGTCGCCACACTGCTCTACTCGTACATTTGCGGGGTTCTTTGTCCGTTTCGCTTGCGCCCAGCCATACTCGAGAGGCTCACATGGAAAGGCTCTTGCCGGCGGGCTGGCTGATCCTGCCCCCACCACCGACTGCCTTGCCTCCGCTCTTGAACTCTCTGGTCGGCCTGTTGACCTCAGCCTTTCGATATAGGCTCTCTTGGATACGTCGTTCATGCTCGTCGCCCCCGTTACCCTGCTTCTTCTTTGGCGCCTCCTCCTCCTCCTTGTGCTGCTGCTGCTCACCGGGCGGTGCCGGACGGGGATAGTCCGTCGGCGTGTCTGCCCCGGGGCTCATCTTCTCTGGCTCACTAGACGACAAAGCTCAGATGGACTGCGATTTATGGGTCGCGTGAGGCACGTACGCAGTGGCAGCAACGTGCTTGGGCCTCGATGTTACGGAGAGTCTCCGTCCGCCGACCTTCACTGGATGACATCATCGACGTTCAGAGATGCGCGAGTAGTCTGGCGAAAGTGCAACTCACTGGCGGGAGGGTGCTGGACGAGTGCATCTGCCATGTTCGGTTGGTGGTGTGGGATGTGATATGTCGGTGGCGAGAGCGGCGGTGGGTGCCGTCCGGGAACGAGTCTAGAGAGTATTTAAATGGAGGAAGTGTCCGAGGCAGCTGACCAGGCCGCGCCAGTGCACGGACCAGGTGCCGCTACCTACTGTCGAACTCAAACTAGACATAGCAGGAAGTCCGTCCATGAGTATCTCAGACGTCAATGCGGGCCCTCTGCTGCAATTCCTCGACTGTGCACACGCCTACTAATTCTGGCTGTCGCTGCAGGTCTTATCAACATTTTTTAGGGTTCAATCGAGTTGATCGACAGCTTTGCATATAAAGTCGCCGTCGTCAGGGAGAAGGCCCTTTCTCCGTTGTCTGCTTACTCTCACCTAGGTATGTAGAGATTGTCGAGTGTACTTTTTGAAGGCATGCTCTCTGACAGCGTCCCAGACAGCCAGAAGATCGTTCCTCAACGATGGGGATAATGTCCCCAGGTCGACTTGTTCTGGCTTCTCTATCTATTCTGACACTCGCGGTCGCGGTATCCGCTGTTCTAGTCAATCACACCATAGACGACCAGAGCACGCTCTCCCCGACCTTCTTCACATACATTCCTTCAGAAGGCTCATGGAGCGCCGGTCAGACGTGCATGACATGCCCCATACACCCCGGAATCATCAACTCTACTCAAGTCTACGATGGTACCTGGACTTATACCATATATGACCCCGGTGACACGAGGTCGATTCAAGCGACATTCAATGGCACAGCCGTGTATGTGTACAACGTCCTCGCCAACCGCGTCCCGGGTGCTGCGACCTTCATGAACCTCAGCTTTAGTATTGACGGCATCTATCGCGGCCAATTCATCCACATCCCAGACTCGTCCACAACTGTTCTCTACAATGTGTCTGTCTTCGCGGCGGACAGTCTAGCAAACTCATTGCATACGCTCAGCATCACTGTTCAAGGGCAGAACTCTTCGCATGTGATGTTCGATTATCTCGTCTACACCACGGAAGAACTGGATCCCCTATCCTCAAATGCGACTTCAACGACCCAGACCGGATCTTCGCATACATCCTCGCCCACATCCCCAACCTCCTCGCTTCCGCTACACTCAACATCTGTAGTTCCCATCGTTGGAGGCGCGACCGGCAGCATTGCAATGTTTTTGCTTGCAGCATTGCTGTACTTTTGGTTGTACAGGTGTCGCCATCCGTCTCACGGAGCTCCGTTGGATCCCAGAAGATCGACTTTGGGATCATCCCTCGGCCTCTTCGAATCCAGACGAGAAGGACTTGGAGACCGAAGGCTGGAGCGAGCCCCAGCATCATTCACTACACAGCCTCACCCTCAGACGTCTAGACCACCTGCATACCCGGAAACATCGTGTAGTTCGCAAGACGTGGAGTATCCGAGGTCGTTGAATTTCTCGATCACTGCCAATCCGGGTACTAGTAGCATTGGTCCGCGTCGGTCAGATCGTTCAGACTTAGTACGGCCCTCCGACACGGATGTTATCCGTGCAGAGATAGTGCAACTCCGGGAAGAGTGCGAGAGAATGATCAGGGATCGTGAAGCAGATCGTATGTACCTACTTCACGATCCCCCTCCAGTTTACGAAGAGCGTGTAGTACTGATACGGAGGGAAACTTGATACTAAGCGAGGAAGCCCGGACTGGCCATCCCCCTCCGCATTTCCTTAGACGTTGCTGCGTGACTGTTGCTGATTGTCGACCGTGGTAGCGTCCTTGGCCTGTGACTTCTACCTCAACTATACCTTTGCTCAATCACGCTTTCTCCGGTTGGTTCTCTGTGGTCCATATTCATGCATTCACCATTATTATAATCACACTACGCACCTTTCCACCTCAGTACATGCAATCGTCCAGAATCTGCGGCCGTTTTGTGTGATGGATACATCGGTACTTGGAACACTGCAGCTATATTGTGCATCTTGGTTCGTGCCGCTGCGCTCCACCTCTTCTGCAAGCACCTCCTCTGACTGAGTCGGGCCGCGTCCACTCTCACGGCTTTGCCCGCCGTGAATTGCTACGCTAGAAATTCGAAGGAAGAGCTTGGGAGGGATTTCCTTTATCTAGGTTGTCAAAGAGAAAATAACGCAATGTCTTTGCTTCTCATGAACAAGAACGGCTAGAAGAGCTTTCAATGGACAAAAGAACGCGCATCTCATTCTCCGAGTCACACGGCGCAGAGCCAGGCTCCTAAAACCAGCACGTCCATCGTGTTCTCGTTCCCTACATATCGATAGCGGGTTTTATGTGAATTACTAAAACGGGTATGTCGGCGCTTAATCATATGTCGGACGCGGAGAGTTACCATATTAATCACGAACAAGGGAAGAGAACACGATAGGACGGCTGGCCAAATTGTCAGTCCGAGGTTCCCCCGAAAACGTATCGCACCTCAAACGCCCAAACAAAAGCGAAAGAGACGCCCGTAATTGTTGACTTCGGCTGCAACTCGGCTGCAGCACTACCTCGGCACCAGCTGCTCGCGAGTCGCGACTCTCATGCGCGCGACATCGATGCGCGACGCGCAACTGTGCACCGTCGCCCCGTGTCGTCGCGAGTCTAAGTAGTATATTCTCATTTCTAGTACGGGCCGCCTCCTGCGTTTTAACAGCTCCCGTGCTTCTGCGGTCAAACCCATGCCATATAACGAGCTTTATAATATGAGAAGCGCATTGCATCATTGCACGAAGCTCGCTCGGATTGGTGAATGAACGCGGTGCGCCGCGGCAAAGTGGCCACTGAATGTCAAGTTTACTCCGGTGGCGACAATGCTCTAGATCACGCACTGCATATGCCAGCACAGGATACCGTTAGCATTCGCTCGAGCGTGCATAATGCTAACGCTAAATCTAGTGCGAAGGGAGAAGTCACTATCGCTGTGACGATGCATCGAGTCCGGGACTCCGGGCACGCTCCTGGTGTTGCACGCGAAGTCCCCATGGTGCTTCGGACAGCATCTGGACAGCGCCAGAGATGTGAATCAGTATCGCGCAACACAGCCAGCCATGCGCGGCGAGGTTGGGGGTACAAGCTACAGGTACAACAGAATGTCAGAATTGAGCCCCGTGCCAGGTCCAGGAGTGCGACTATTGATACAAGTTGACAGTAGAGGGGACAAGAGCGCGAGCGCAGGTCTGTGCTGCCTCGAGTAGACTCGCGACGACACGGGGCGACGGTGCACAGTTGCGCGTCGCGCATCGATGTCGCGCGCATGAGAGTCGCGACTCGCGAGCAGCTGGTGCCGAGGTAGTGCTGCAGCCGAGTTGCAGCCGAAGTCAACAATTACGGGCGTCTCTTTCGCTTTTGTTTGGGCGTTTGAGGTGCGATACGTTTTCGGGGGAACCTCGGACTGACAATTTGGCCAGCCGTCCTATCGTGTTCTCTTCCCTTGTTCGTGATTAATATGGTAACTCTCCGCGTCCGACATATGATTAAGCGCCGACATACCCGTTTTAGTAATTCACATAAAACCCGCTATCGATATGTAGGGAACGAGAACACGATGGACGTGCTGGTTTTAGGAGCCTGCTCGATTCCCTGAATCTTCGTTGACGTTTATGGAAACACCGTTAACGTTGGCAAGTGACGTTCACCAGGCTCAAACCATCGCCAACTGCTGGGTCGAAGTAAGTATATGTATTCTGAGTTTGCGCCATCACGCCTACAAGCTAACAATTCAAGAGAGCCTAGACCCGACCAAACCTCCCGGATGCCAGTCCGCGCGTCATGGCGCTTGCAGTTGCACTGGTGGCTGATACTGCTCGTGTTGTGCATTCTACAGACGATGCATGTAGCCCGAGCCAACACCGAGATCGTCAACTTTGACGCATCACAGGCTGCAGAGCTCCTTCTTACAGAAACGAATGAATGGTACTTTCAAACGTAGTCTTATACCGGCAGGACGTCCTGACACAAACCCATAGGCCGGTACTCAGCCCATCCCCCGAGGAAGCCCTTCTGCACGTACAACCAGCTCCCGTGGGCACCCCCATCGCCTCTGTATGTGAGCCCGTCTCCAGGCACGAGTCGGGAGGGTGTCCACACGAAACGTGGCTTGCGATCGACTTGGACGCTTCTCCGTGGCTCTCGTACTCCAAGTTCACACTGAGAGTCTCATGGCCAGCGATGGTACGTCAGCCGCGCATCTACGATGTCCAGCTGGAACCGATGCTGAACCCTGCGACACCACATAGCACCCTGCAGACTTCTTCATCGACGTCTACTCCCCCGAACAACTAGCCAAACACCTCGGCCACTCAAACGCTGTCCCAAACCGCTCGGGCAAACCGACAACGGCACTCACGCGCAAGAAGTTCGCGCGCATCCGCGTCGTGCACACCGGCGTCTTCACGCCCTCCCCTCAGAACGCCAACCGCACCGTCGAACCAGTGCCCTTTATAGTCCTAGTCGAACCGCTCTACCTTGGGGTCTTGCCCGCGTCGCTGGTCCCCACGCTGGCATTCTTGCTCGCGGTCGTAGTTGTCGCGGGCACCGTTGTGCTACCTCGGGTCAATAGGGTTGTGTTCACTGCGGCGGAGCAGGTCAAGGCGGAGATTGTGTCTGCTCGAGACCACAAGAAACAGTGATACGATGATATGCAGGGTTGAAGGTCTGATGGACGTAGGGACTGATTGTGATTATCTAGGACCGCGTTGTGATCATAATGAACGTAGATGAATGATCCCCTTACCACATAGTATACCATCTGTAATTGCTAAAGAACACAGGATCCGGAGTAGAAAAGGGCTACGCAACACCTGGGGTATATTGTAGCAAGAAGCCTGTACGGAATATACGAACGCGGGCATATACCCGATCGCGTACAAACAAGGAAGGATACCAGTACTCGACAGCGGCACGTATCGTAGGTCATACATAACATAATACACATACGTCCAACAGAACAAACAGAAACCATCGCGCGGCATGCTGGGGAACCCTACGCGAAGCTGTCCTGAGGGGTTTAACCTCCATGTACACTGCGCGAAGATGGATGTCAATAGAGGGGGGAAATGCTGGGAGCTTCAGGCTACACTGTCTAGCTCGCACAAGAACACGGCCGCCATCCATGCGAGCACAATCTCGACCCGCGGACCGTGCAGCGGGATGTTGATGTTGAGCGGCTTCTTCGCAGTATTGCTGCCGCTGGCGCTGCCGTTGCTGTTCTTCGCACCCGCGCCCGCACCAGCCTTCTCCGCCGCGGCGCGCTGCGCCTTCTCGCGCTGGCGCTTCGCGACTGGGGCGAGCAGGATGCGCGCAGCGTCCAGCGCTTCCACGAGGTCCTCCCGCGACTCGTCGTCGGACGATGTCGATGCGGATGCAGACGGGGTATCGTAGGCCGAAGACGAGGAAGACGGATGCATCGCCACTGCACACGAGCTCGAGCTCGAACCGTTGACACCAAACGCGTGTGAGGACGACCCGGACGCGCCAAATGCGTCCATCTCGGGCGTGGGCGGCGTAGGGATCCGGTGCACGGCCTTCGCCTTCGGGGAACGGGGGGACGGCGCCTCGATCGCGAGCTGCTTCGAGTTGGCACGGCTGAGCGAATGGGGCTGAATGCCGTTCCGCCAGCCCTTGGCGAGGCGCTCAAGGACCTCGACGAACTCCGCCTGGGCCATCGAGCGCGGGGGCAGGAAGACAGGATAGCCCTCGAGCCCATCGACGAGCGCGGCGGTGCGCGAGAACGCGGGGAGGAGCCCGGGGAAGTCGCCGAGCATGAGATAGCCGATGAGGATTGAGAAGTGCGACTCGACGAGCAGCGGATGATACGTTGTGAACATCGGGGGCGCATCGGGCACGGGAGGGGGCGAGGATTGGCTCCCCGGGCGGAGCGACTCGGAGAGCAGGAACGCGTACTCGGTGCGCTGCGCAATGTCAGCGTCCGCAAACCCAGGGCGCCCTCGAGGGTATCGAAATGGGAAAGGAACTGCCGGTGGTCGCGCATGCTCTTCTTGACGAGCGTTACAATATGCTCGCGGAAGGCAGGCTCCGCTAGAACTGCCCGGTAGGCCTGCAGCTTTGCTCCACGGGGATTACCTAGTGGGCCGTCGGGGTTGCCGATCTCGACTCCTCCATACCGACCGTTCTCGACGTAGCACAGACGCATCTCCGCGCCGTCCACCGAGGGGACTTTGCGGATACCCTCGAGCTTGAAGATCGCGTCCTCGATCAAGAAGACGGCATGCTGGAGGTATGCCGCAGCGCGCAAGAAGAGACATTGGGGCTCGATCGGCTCCGGCGCGTCTGGAAGCACGGACGGATGGAGCATGACAGACTCGCTTCCCGGTCCGTCGGTGGTATCAGCCCCTTCTGCGCTGGCGCTTGTCCCGTTTGGTGGAGCCTGGCCATTGGTCTTGCTTCCACCGGCCTTACCCTTCTTCTTTTTTGCACCCTTGCCGCGCTGTTTGTCGCCAAGGTTGCCATTCATATGCGCGTAGCGTGCCTTGCGAAGGGCGCGCGCCTCCTTGAGCGCGTGGGTGAAGTCTTTGGCTGCGAGTGCATACTCATCCCGGAAGCAGTGCACGATGCCCCGCGTGCGGAAGAACTCCAGTCGATGTGGATTTTCAGCTATCAATTCGTCGAGCACTTGCGTCGACGTCGATTCGGCTAGTTGCCTGACCGGATGATGGGGTCAAGGAGACCGACGACACACGTGAAAACGTCACAGACCTGGAGGGTATTTTCTCATGGAAGAAGTGTACGTATCTGGCGTCGACGTCATTTGGATCTACCGCGCGTACGTGAGCTCTTGGTATTTCCAGCCAGCTGGCCACCAACAATAACGCAGACGCACCGACTTTGAGGACGCGTTCTGCAATGTCGTCGAACACGCTGCCGCCCTGCATGACCATGACGCTGGACGCAATTTCGTCTGCCTTGTAAGCAGCTGCCAGTTTCTGCACCGCCAAAGCCCGCAAGCGGTGCACCCGCATGGCAGACATGGCGACGTTCCTCCCATTTCCGCTGTCGCCCAGAGGGTTCAGCCCTAAAGACTGCGCCGTAGCCCACGCGCTGCCATTCATGCCCGGTCCACCACGCATGGAGCCCAACGCGGCTGCGGACAATCCGGAGCTCGCGCGTACGGACAACTCGGCGGCTTCATCTATCAGGCGTCGGATGTGGGTCACAGACCGAAAGACGCCTGGGTCGATCGGGGGAGGTGTCGCTTTCCCCGGCCTCGGTGGAGGGAATGGAGATGGTGGCGGAGGTAATGCTGTGAATGTAGTGCGAGGAGAATCGGGCGGAGAGTAGTCGCTAAGACTTGCGAAACCACAGTCGCGTTGCCTCTGAGGAGGCACAGAAATGTTGTTAGGCGGAAGAGAGGGCAATCTCGTGTCTGCTGCGTGGAGCGTAGCTGGGTCAAGATTTAGGAGTAGGAGCGATTCTAGCAATTCAAGCGGAAGTTGCAGCCACGGTCCCTACGCAGCGTGTTAGACGGTCAACACTGAGATGAACGATGCCGCGACATACGTGGTATGAGCTGATGTACCTCCAATGTTTATTGCGGCTTATACAGAGCACGGGAGGACGGTCGCGTTCTTGATCCTGTTCACTATTCCCCTTGGCGGTGTCTTTCCCCTTCGCACTCTTCTTTGTTTTCTTCTTTTTCTTCTTCTTAGAGTGGCTAGGCATGTCAGGCGCGTCTGCAGGTTCGGAACCAACATGTCCGGGGCTGGGAGAACTTGAACGTGATGTATGCGTTGAGGGTGGTGTGGGGAGCATGTCCGTAGCGACGGCCGGGTCGAAGTCGCTACTTGGCTCTATGCAGGGCTCGCAGAGTGTGGTGGTAGTCGCCATGAACATGCAGACGGCCGTGGTGAGATTTAGAGATTTAAAGGGAGGGCAAGAGGAGATGGAGTAAGACCGAAAGCAGCTTTACAGGAGAGACACACTCAACGACGGTCCGGATCCTTCGGCCCATCTTCCCTGGCATCAAATCGGGTAATTCTCCCACGTGGCTCTCGTCCTCCCAACACACCTTTGGCAACTCTCCAAGAACAACCGTGGTCGAAGTCCCCCTTGTTTTCGCGCGAACCTTGATAGTATGCAATCGTCAGAGCATTGCGAATCATCTGAATGTACCTCCCTACACAATGTGCAGTAGGGAGTCTGACTGTGCATTCGTTATAATATTCCCCTCTTCTGTGAACGCTACTAGACGCGCCCGAGCCAGTGCCAATGTTTGGTAGATGTGAACATTTAGTAGATCTTAACCATGCATTGTGACACGAGTAGATCTATGTACTGCGTATCGCAATGGACTTTCGTAGACTCAGCGTCTGATGTCGCATCGTTTGAATTATACGTACTTGCTGTATGTCAGAAAGTTACTCTGAATCACATCGTTATCAAGTAGCCAACAGAACAAATGCTTCTTCTCGTACATTGCAGCTATGATCGAAATGATCACTGAGTGCCTCGAAAAGCATTCGACAATGTCCAAACCCTTTCACTTGTTGAGGCCACTCCAGTAATCCGCGCTATGCACGTTCCGGCGGTACCGATCATGTGGTACCGGTCTCGTACGGTGGCGCGGACGCCGCGGCCGCTGCGATCCGCGTCCTATAAAGCCTTCCTCCGTCCACAATGTCGAGCCCTCTTCACCCACAAACGTTCCTTCATCCTACATGCGTCGGCGTAGATAACTCGCCCGGCTTTTCAACAATGTTGCGACGCGAAGGATCACTCAATGTTCGCACTCGTGGTCGGTATGACTGATGGGCGTGAGAGTCATGGGATCTCTGCTTGCAGTGCATTTGCCATAAACGCTAAACGTGCATCCCGCTTCCCGACGCGAACCGCTGCGGCCTAGGGTCGGCTCGTGGTTCTCAATGCCGCCTGACCTCGACGTTCTTCTGTATCAGACGCGACATCCAATCCGAGACCCGCCCATCATAGACCATGCCCCCGACTATGACGCTCTACTATGCTCAACCGTATAAAGAGCCCCCTCGCCCGCAGACAGTCTCTCGCAGCGACGCTGAATCACACCGTCTTCTCCGTTGTCTACCGTTCGCCATGCTGACCACCTTCCTGGCGGGCGCGCTCCTGCTGGGACGCGCAGCCTCTGCACAACGACAGTCGTCCTTGGTACACACCTTGTTAGGAGGCAGCGTGGTCGAGGACTCAAGCTTCTCACGCAATGTCTCTTCCTGCCCAGGTATGTGCGAACAGTGTGTCGAGATGTGAACCCATCGCTGATTCAAATTGTTCGTGGCAGGTTACAAGCTATCGGGGCTCCACGAGACGAAGACTGGTCTGACCGCACGGCTCAGCCTTGCTGGACCAGCTTGCAATGCGTTTGGTCATGATGTCGCCGACTTGACACTCGAAGTGACGTATGACACCCAGACTCGGTAAGCCTTATGATCTTTTCTCCACCATACGAGTCTCTCACGTGTCGCCCAGGCTCCATGTGAACATCTATGACTCTGCGAACTCCCAGTTCACAATTCCTAGTTCTGTCATCCAACTTGACAAAAGCTCGGGCAATCCTGCTCTGAAAGAAAACTCGGATCTTGTCTTCAACTACGAGTCCTCCCCGTTCGCGTTTTGGATCACTCGCCGCTCTGAACCCGACGCACAACCGCTCTTTGACACCCGGGCGTCTTCTCTACCGCCCACGCCCATCCCGCCCGTGATCCCCGACGACAATAGCACTGCACTGGACGGATTCCCCCTGGTGTTCGAGGACCAGTACCTGCAGCTCACGTCTGCCCTGCCGCTTGGCGCAAACATCTACGGCCTTGGAGAGGTCATAGCTAGCAGCGGGTTCAGGCGCGACGTCGGTACCGATGGGGGTCCGGGCACTATTCAGACGATGTGGGCTCGCGATATCGCGGACCCTGTCGACCAGAACGTGTCAGTATCCTCTTACCAAATCACGAGGGTTCGTCTACTCACAGGATTTTCGTAGCTATGGTTCTCACCCTATCTACATGGAGCATCGCTACAACGAGACTACCAAACGTTCTCAGTCGCACGGCGTCTTCCACTTCAGGTATGTTCCTGCACGACACTCCTCGACTAGATCATGCTAACATGCTTTCTGACAGCGCCGCGGGCTCAGATACACTTCTACTAACCCCTCCATCGTCCCCAGTTTCTCTCGTCCAGTACCGGGCGATCGGCGGCACGCTCGACTTCTACTTCTTCTCTGGCCCCAGTCCACAGAAAGTCATCGAGCAGTACGGAGCGCTCGTCGGCCTTCCGACCTGGCAGCCGTACTGGGGCTTCGGGTTCCACTTGTGTCGGTGGGGCTACACTAGCTTGAACGACACCAAAGCGCAGGTGGAGGCGATGCGGGCCGCGGGGNATCCCGCTGGAGACGATGTGGAACGATATTGACTTGTACCACGCGTTTCGCGATTTCACCACCGATCCTACCAGCTTCCCGGCGAACGAAGTCAAGGCGTTCATCGAGGAATTGGTAAGTGATACTCGCGGGCGTACCGTTGATCGAGACGAGTACTGAAGGGATGTTCGTGTAGGCTTCAAATAACCAGCATTACATCCCGATTGTGGACGCTGCCGTCGCCCACACGGTCAACGCTACCGATGTGGTGAGTACAACACGTATTGTTCAAGAGTATGTATGCAGTACTCACCGAATTACTTAGTATGATCCGTACACTCGAGGCGTGGAGCTGTGTGTAGCATGTCCTTCACTCTCACCCGGTAGTCGCTGACAGAATCTCTTTGGCAATAGCGACGTCTGGATGAAGAACCCAGATGGCTCCGAGTACGTTGGTCAAGTCTGGCCTGGCTACACGGTTCGTCGAGCCCACATCGCGATACCTGAGAATCCGACTGACTTTTGAATACCACGTTCAGGTCTTCCCGGACTGGTTCTCTGAGCACGCTACGGAATTTTGGACAGAAGCGCTGAAGAACTGGACCCAGCTTGGCGTAGAGTTCTCGGGTATCTGGCTTGACATGAACGAGGTCTCATCCTTCTGTATCGGATCTTGGTGAGTTCGCCCTTCGCTCGTCGCCACCACGCTCCAGGCAGCTTACGTTGATACGTGTAGTGGGAGTGGGGCCAACCTGAGCAACACGTCTGTGCCTTTCCTCCTCCCCGGCAAACCTGGAAACCTCGTCACTGATTATCCGGAAGGGTAAGACATTTACAATTACATCTCCACGAAGGGCTGACAGCTTGCGTCAGATACAACGCGGACGTATGGGGACCAAGTGGAAACATGACGATCAACGGCACTCTGACTTACAACAGCAACGGAACATCCACCACGCTCTCGAAACGCGGGCTTGGTGCAGGCGGGCAGAAAGGAGTCGATTTGAACTCGCCTCCGTATGCTATCCACAACGGTAGGCTGGACTGGATACCTCTGTTTGCTCAGCAACTCATAAGTGTACTCCTCTAGGCGACGGATACCTTGCCACGCACGCGGTCGCCACCAACGCTACTCACGCAGGCGGCGTGGTTGACCTCGACGTGCACAATCTGTGGGGCATGATGGAGGAAAAGGCAACTCACCTCGCGCTGCTCACGATCCATCCCGGCAAGCGGCCGTTCCTCATCGCCCGCTCGACCTTCCCCTCCTCGGGCAAGTGGAGCGGGCACTGGCTGGGAGACAACTTCAGCAAGTGGGCGTACATGCACTACAACATCCAGGGCGTGCTCCAGTTCCAGCTCTTCCAGATCCCAATGGTCGGCGCGGACACGTGCGGGTTCAACGACAACACGGACGAGGAGCTGTGCAATCGCTGGATGCAGCTCAGCGCGTTCATGCCGTTCTATAGGAACCACAACGTGATGGGCGCGATTTCGCAGGAGCCGTACCGATGGGAGAGCGTGGCGAACGCGAGCAGGACGGCTATGGAGGTTCGATACAGCATGCTCCCGTACTGGGTACGTGTCCCATGTTGTACTCTCTCGCATGATCCATGGGGGCTAATCACGGTTATGGGTGTTAGTACACGTTGTTCGCAAACGCGTCTACGTACGGCTCTCCGCCTGTCCGCGCTCTCTTCTACGAGTTTCCGGACGAGCCCGAGCTGTTCGGTGTGGACAGTCAATACCTCATCGGCAGAGACATCCTCGTCACCCCTGTGCTCTCTCCCAACGCGAGCACGGTTGACGGTCAGTCTGATGTCCACAACGCGTACCGTATAGCACTCATTTACTCATCGCGCTTGTATAGGTTTCTTCCCGGGACGTGGCCGCACCATCTGGCGCGACTGGTACACGCACTCAGTCGTGAACGCAACGACAGGCGCGAATACGACGCTCGACGCCCCTCTTGGACATATCAACGTGCACATCCGGGATGGTTCCGCGCTGTTGCTGCACGCGCAGCCCAGCTACACGACCACAGAAACGCGCGCGAACCCGTACTCGCTCCTCGTCTCGCAGGCAGCGGACGGATACGCGTTCGGCACGGCGTACGTCGACGACGGCGAGAGCGTGCCGCCGACGCCGCACACGACGCTTACGTTCAAGGCGCGCAAGGGCACACTGTCCATCGCGGCGGTGGGTAACTTCGATGTAGAGCAGAAGCTGGAGACCGTCACTGTACTTGGCGTAGGAAGCAATCAGCCGCGTGAGGTCAAGTTGAACGGAAAAAAGGTGGACAACTGGGAGTTTGACGAGGGTGTAGAGAGGCTGGTCGTCAAGCAGCTGGGCATCGACTTGAACAAGGGGGCGACTTTGACGTGGTCGTGAGAGGGGGGATTGTCCTCAGTATACCATGTAAGTTTTGGATCACAATGGAAGCACACCAGTTGGACCGATACTGCTTGTCGTGTCATCAGTGAAGATTCTAACAGGATCAGTCGCCCGCATACGGTGTCGCCACACTGGTAGGCTGCTACTGAGACCGTTCTCTGCCACCCAGTTTGTAGATCCTCCCCCCTTTCATGACAAAAGTGATGTTCGCCTTGTCCACTGCATTCTCAAAGTCCGTCCGAAAGTCTCCCCGAGTTGCGATGATATCCGCCACGAAGCCCTTCTTGACAATCCCAAACGGAACCTCGTTATCGCCCACCGCTGCCGCGGCCTCCTGCAGCATACCCACCCGCGCGAGCCGCGCCGCGCCATCCTCGCCCTCCCAYCGCATGCTCCGGACACACTGCCAACCGCCAAGGGTGGCCCAGCGGAGTACAAGGCGCCAGTCTGCACCGAGGCGCACCATGAGCTTCATCTCGAGCGCGTTGTCCCCCGTGCGGGAACGGGCCCGTGTCGCCTCCGCACGCGANTGTTCGTCACCCCCCGCGCNGAGCGCGCGCTGGAAGTTGTGCGCGGT
>JAPEVG010000263.1:31943-50768 GCA_029747595.1 Trametes cubensis | reverse complement strand
AGGAAGAAGCAGAGACGTGAAAGAAGGTCGTGGGTGGGAGGGTATCGCGGGCGCAATGCGCGGATGTGATGAGAGCGGCGGTCACGAAAGGACGCGTTCAATGGAGAGGGGCGAGCMCCCCTGACAAGCGCCAGACGACGCGACGCGGTTGAGATCGGATCGGGCTCGACAGCATAAGGAAACCGTTCAGGTTCGCAGCGCCAGGCTTCAGAGTGCAGCGAGGACCTGAAGGACTTCAAGCCGTGTAGTAGTACATTCGAGCAGCGGTTACTAAGTAATCGTATGCCCATTCCGCCCTGGTGCTTAGGGTGTGTCTGATTCAACTTTACCCCCATTGGTCCCGAAAGCCCCCTTGAAAGCCTCACGGTAGAAGCAGACTCATCTCCGCTGCAGCGTCACTGTCCGGAACCCCGCCCGATCATTGTTCAAAACGTCGTAGTCGGTCATGTTTGTCTTCCACACAGCAACGCCCAGCTTCGTCCTCCTAATCCTAACGTAGAATTTCAGCCATGACAACACGCAGTATCTCCGAGTTATGCCGCCTCCATTGAATGGCTACAAACGGTATTGAGGTAAATCACACCCAACGCGTCAGGCAGGATGCAGGCGCCAATGTCAAAGCATAGGCGAGACAGCTATAGTAGAGGGAACTAGACCAAGCGTCAGTAGCGAGGTCGGAAACATTGGTGGAAACGAGTCAGGAGAGTCAAATTTGTTGGGCCGCGGGATATTCAGCCAGCTTGGTGCGCGCAAGCAGTCGGTAGCGAGTCCTCAGGAAAGTGGCTCAATCATGCCAACCTTCCGCCACGCCCGCGCAAGCGCCTCGCAAGTTGTATGTCCTGCTGCATGATCGTCACACGTCTTGCCTGGATTGCACACAGGTTGCTATTATGCACCCCCGCCACAGCAACCCCCCACCGTCAGCACCCAGACGCAGCGAATTCAGAAATCGACAACGATACTCACGCGGCCTCGAACATTTCCACCAAAAAATCCTCAGCCGCCTCTTGTAGCGCCAGAATGGCCAATGCCTGCCATCGCAGCCCAGTGTCGCTAATCCCGTTCGTGTCCGACATCATGTCTAGCCCGATCTCGCGCACCTACCAAAGAGCGCCGTACGCACGTTAGCTTCACCTTCCATATATTCATCGATTTCCCACCATGCATGCTTCCCCGCCGCCAGTCACCAAGCCACCGAGCTCCAACACGCCCTATCCTGATGCAATTTGCCGGGGACGGGGCCATGTACAGAGGCGGTGGAGCTTGGAGGGGGTCGGGGGTACAACAAGAGCGATGCAGGAGATTCTCTGCAGAGGCGAACGGAAACTTACGACGCGGGCAAAGGGTAGCTTTTGGATGAGCAACTCTGTGCTCTTTTGGTACTTGCGTATCTCGCGTAGCGGAATCGATCTGGGACGGAACCGCTTGCCATCTGCATGCCACGCGTACGATGACAGGACAGTGCAGGAATGCGCGGCATCGGGGNCGTGTTGCAAACGGGGGGTGTGTAGCAGAGGAAGACGTCAGCATATCGCACCGTGAAGACGGAACGGCGAGTGACATTAGACTACGCACACCGTGGTAGGTTACCTCCTGAGAGACCTTCTTGACGTCCTGTGTCCGAGGGCGCTGCGTCGTTTGACCGATGGGCAGAAGGGCGGCCTTTGTTGCTCCTCCTCGCCGTCGCGGTACTCTGCCGCTTCCTCGCCGTCACCGTTCGCCGCCTCTTCGTTTCCGGGATAGAAGGAGGCGGTGGAAGATCATTGACGGACTGCTTGCGCTTACACCCCGCAATCTGTGCCGTCAACACCATCTGAAGATGGCGAGTTGGGGAAAAGTGTACGTGGGCAGCGCGTCAAAAGTTAACGGTTTTGCATTCTCTTAAAAGTCTGCCTATGATGCACGCATCACACCGTTCGCACCAGGGGCAGCTGGTTCTGCATGACAGCGTGCGGAAGAGAAGCAGCTGAGTTCCGTCTGTCCGTGTGAACGCGGCGTCTCCGTCGAACCGGCCTGCTATTATGGCAAGGAAGCCTAGATATGGTAGGAGACGGTACGTATGCTGTTGTTTTCTGGGGACCGGCTCGGAGGAGGGTCACGTTTGATTGAACCTACGGTGAACTATGTGAGCCCTTGGTAGCCGAAGCTAGAAGTCGTTGATAGCACGAGACTTCTCGACGTACCAGAGTAAACCGGCATTGAACATCAGGGTAGCTGAAGCTGAGCGGCCCTACATTTGTCTACAGTCTCGGTGTCATAGGCTCTTCCGGAATCTATCTTGTCGGTGGAATCTGGCCACCATAAGGCCTGGCGTAGTCCTGAGTCATCGCCTCTCGCCTGGAGAGGCCATGTCCTGCATTACTATGAGGTCATGCTTGCTCCCCAGCGCTCTGCTTCCATCTACTGTTTGATTTCCTGTTGCTTCCATGGCGGCCGCATCCCTCTGCACGGTATGTATATGAGACGTTTACTGTGCTGATGTGCCGCTTACTTGAGATGATCATGGTGCTTCATGCCATTGTATTCGATGCCCACTGAATTCTAGTCGTCCAAAGCTATTGTCTTCGCTAGCAGATACGTTGCGCGCTGTCCAGGGTAGAACAAAAGAAGTATATCACCTGCGAGTGCCGTGTGTGGCATGAGCGGCCCAGCGGTTGGTGTTCGAGTGATTGGCCAAGTTCCAAGATACAGCTGTTGCCGGAATCAATGCGCGGGCGCTTTTTCGACGCGTGCGACGCAAAATGCACAAAACGCATAGAGCGGTCGGATTCTGCCTCCATTGAACTGCCCGTGTATACTACGGTGTTTTGGAGTGCCAGTGAAGCTCGAGATAATGTATAGTACCAGAGGCGGAATCTCGTAATCAGTCAGAGAAGTGGTGGAGGCCCCAAACGGCCCTGCACCCAGCCAATTCGAGCGCGTTCATCAGAACCTGCGGCCGTCTGGACGATCCTCTGCCCTCAACTTCACAATGTACATCCCATATCTCAGGTCTCAGTACTCTGTCATGGCAGTCCTTCGCTCTCAGTGCACCGCGCCAGACAGTGCCAATGGAGATTCTGGGCTCACAGCAGCAGAGTCTAATTCACTGCATACAGCTACCCGCGGGTCGGAGGAGCTCTTGGAACCTTGGTACGGACAACCAACTGGAGGATCGCTGGTCACCGTTTTCAGGCATCCATGATGTCCAGGACGAGTACGTCCTGGAGCAGGGTGAGTTTGACAGTATCCTTGGCTGTTTGAATCAGACTCAAGGGCCTCCCTGCAGAAAACCCGGGTCCAGCGCCGCCAGGAAGTCAAGAAGTCATTATTTTTTGGACATCAAGAATGAGGGTCTACCGAACTGATGTAGATATCGTTGAAGACTTACCAGCTCAGTGATCACCCAGTCATGAAACACTGAGCCATCCACCGAGCCCCGTACAACCCGGACGGTGAGCAACCCATCGATGCACAATGCCGGAAGGATGCCATACCGGATCCCTCACTTGAACAATAGTATTTCACATGTACGCTCACCCGCTACTGCTCGTCCATACCGCCGCCGACCTTGCTTGACTTGCCCGCGAAAACAAGCTGAACAGCGGTGAAGCGTGACAGGATGTTAGCCTTCCGCTGCTCTCGGGTTGAGCTCATCGCGTTGCGCCGCTTCTTGACGGAATGTCCGAGAGTCTGGAGGGAACGCCATGCACCGTGCTGATAGAGACTGGCTGACCGTAGGTGACAGCAATCCAGCTCGCAATCTCGTCGAGGTATGGTGCAGGAGGAGGGCAGACTAGACCATGGATTTCTTCGATAATACGAGTACTGAGGATCTGCTTGTGACTACATAGTAGTATTTTCCGCTGAACTGCGCCGTAGGTCGCGACATTGCATACCCATCTCTTGACATTGTCGCCAGGGACTCCAAGGATGTCGGCAACACTGGGAGCATCGTACCTGATCGCAGAAAGGGCAACTGCCCTTTCCTTGAGGTCCTTGCTGATTCTACAGTCGACTATTGCAGCTACAGGCACACAGAAACAGCTGAGACGGAGACGAAGTAGCACTACAGGCTCGCAGGCTTGACTTCGCGTCAATTGTGCATTTTGCGTCGCGCGCGTTGAAAAAGCGCCCGCGCATTGATTCCGGCAACAGCTGTATCTACAATCTACAGGCCCACTTGTTCTAGCGACCATCACATGGAGTTCCTCGACCTCCCAGACGACGTGCTCCTCCTCGTATTCTCTAACCTGTATGGAGAGTATGCCCTTAATGTCGCACTCACCTCAAAACGGCTCTCCGCCCTTGCGCTTCCCCGCGTCGCCGCAATGATCGAGTGCAATAGCAGACAGCATCTCCGCCGTCTTCACGCATACCTTCTGTCTGGTACCCATATCCGAGCTCAATATGTTCGCACCCTGGCAATCGAAGTATACACTTTCAAGCGGGATGGCGTACCTGATCCGCCAGATATCGCCCCAGAAATCTGGCAAATCCATGACGATACGTTCTATGACGACGTCTCTCAAGCACACCTCATCGGCGACATACTCCTTCACTCTTTCAACATCTGTGAGCTCGCATTGGAGCGCTTCCAGCCCTGCCTGCAGCGCGATCCACGGATCGGTATCGCGTTGTCCTCGATGACGAACCTACGGCATCTCCGCCTCTCCGTCCTCGGCGACGCCGCGCTGTCTGTCTTGCAGTCGTCTCAGTCCGACATTACGCGTCTGACCCTCTCATACCATACCCAGGAAGACCTCCCACTCCCAGACGAGCCCAAAACCATGCCGGTCCTCCTTGACGCACTCGCACACTTCCGCAATCTGCGCATCTTGAAACTGTGGAACTTCAATCCCGACCTTGATCTCAGTGCTCATTACCATACTAGTGGCTACACACCCCCAGAGCTTCCGTCGGTCGTCTACCTCCGAATGTCGGAATCGTCTGTCCCTGCACTCGACATGGTCCGGCTCTGTCCTAGCCTGCGTACTCTCATTTTTTCAGTACACATTGACTTCGATATGCCCTTCCCGTCAGTTCCAATCGAGCCCTTTACTGCACAGAATCCAAGCTGGCGACCCCTGAGGCGGCTGATGCTCTCAGAACACTTCGAAGTTGGGTATGTCCTGAAGAGACTGGGGAGAGTCGATCTGCTGCAGATCGGGGGCGACCTGATGAACCAGGACGAGGTGACCCGCTTCCTGGACCTTTTGCGCGTCACGTCGCCTATAGAACTATACCTCTCGGTGATCCCGTCCACCCTACCCTCAAACTTCTGGCCGGACTTTGTTCGCGCGACGCCCCGGTTGCGCGTGTTGGAGCTCAAGGTTGATGTGCCGCAGATGGCCAACACTCACGTGGAACTCTTGGTAAGTGGTGCCTATTGCGGTGCACGACCAAGGGAGTTGTCTGAATGTTCTTCGCAGAATGCACTGCCTGGTATTCTAGCGCAGCTCCCAGTCCCTTGTTTACGCCTCTACTTCCCCATGCCCCAATTGATGTTGAGGCGGGATGAGACCAGGGTCGGGGCACAGCGCCCGACAGCCCAAGAACAGGAGATACGCCGCATCGAAGCGTTGCGGAGCCTCCCGCAGCGCCTGATAAACACGATGCCGTCGCTCCGCTACCTCGCCGTGCTTGACGGCGGGCGTCACGAATCGCTCCTCCAGGGATGGGTCGACGTTGATGATAGCGATTCCGAGGACAAGGGTAGAGCGCGCACCGTGTACGAATGGGACGAGCTGAGGCATACCGATCACATCCGGTCGACGAAGTGGTGGCGAGTGGTTGATGGCCCGGAGGGGAGGACAATGCAGAGGATCACAGAGCAAGAGGGCGAACGCATGCAGCAAGCGTTCGTAGACGATGAGAGGGAAGCTTCAGAGGATGCACTCACCGGTACGCCGTAGTCCACTGTGCTATGGACGAAGTGTTGTTTTGCTGACTTCAATTTCATGTCAGAGCGAGTGGCTTCCTTGTCCCTCTGAATTCGAAGAAGCAAAACCAATGGTAGATTTGTCAGGGAGCTGTGTAAACATCTTTGGGAGCAGTCGTGTACAGAGTAATATGCAATGTCCGTATTATGCCAAGGCCGCGGTACAGTACTTCGTAAGGTATATACATGATCACCGGTTGAAGGTGGTGCGCTGTCTATTGTGCGGTACCGTCCGTGATCGGTTTGCGCTTGCTCCGGCCAATACCCATTCCGACGCGAACAAGGGTCTCGAGGCACGCTCGGCTGTTGATCAGCAAGTCCTCGTCCCATTCTACAACGCCCTTCTCAAAGAGCACCACAATCGTCGAGCCACCTGTAATATCCTTCAGTCAGCGACGAACACGCTCAGTAGAACGTACGGACTACTCACCAAATGCAAAGTAGCCGAACTCTTGGCCACGCTGCACCTGCTCGCCCTCGTTGACGGTGATGTGGATACTTCCGACCATCATCGCGCCGATGCACACGCACATGACGCGGCCGAACTGCGGGCTGTCGATGGGAACGATCTTGCGAACGTTCTCGCCATACACGTCCAGCGCAGTGCGGATCGCTTGAGGCTGTTCACAGGAAATGTTGAGTTACACATCAGAACGTTTGAGGTTGGATTGAGGCGGTACTCACGTTGACGGTGTAGTACTCCCCCGCGATGTCGGTCATAGGACCGACTGTGCCGTCAACGGGGGAGTGGAAGCGGTGGTAGTCCTGCGGCGCAAGGCGGAAGATGCACAATGCGCCGCCGACGTATCGGTCCGCTTCTGCGCGATGAGCATCRCCGAGCAGYCGCGCCACGGAGAAGTCGCGGCCCTTGATCCATAATCGCGTCGCCTCGCTGACGGTCTCGAAGACCATCAGGCGGCAGTCTGCACCGCTGACGAGACGGTAGGGGTCCTCGGGGCACTCAACAGGGCGAGCATCAGGTTTCAGTTTCCTATGTGACAGGATGAGGCACAGTGACGCAGTAGATGCCCAGATGGCTCACCTGTAGAAGAACTGATTGAACGTCTCTGTAGAAAGAGGAATCTGTTAGTATATCACCACATAACACGCCGATGGATCATCACGTACTGAAGTTGCTCAATGGCTCGAGGATTTCATCGACGTTCAAGCGATGGAAAGCGATGAAGGTAGGAATGTCGCGTGCCGACTCAGGAGAGTCGTACTTGATGCCCTGCTTGATAGACAGAGACTTCAACAGTCGACGCGCTACAGCTCGCGGTCAGCAACTACAACATAGATCAAAGATAGCACTTAAGCGTACCTCGTGCACCCTCCATTCGGCTCTTCCAACCCTGTAGCTGCTTGTGAGCTAACTGTAGTAATTCTAGCTCATAAGGGGAACTCACCTTGTATAGTAGGCGAATACCAAGGCGAACGTAAACCTGCATCTTCTCTTCCTCAAGCTGGCCAGTCATCCGGTTCTGCACGATGATGTTCGCGGAGTTCTAGCACGTTGAGGTCAGCACCGTCGCTGCGCATCTCACAACCAAAACAGCACGCACCGCTCCAAGCTTGTAGTTGCCTGCGGAGACCTTCGAGATCACCTTTGTGTACCACTTGCGCTGCGCCTGGCTCGCCGTCACGTAGTTGCCCACCACAATCCGGTCGACACGCGCCCAGTCCTGACTCGCACATACCGCGAGGTGCGTCACGATGTCGACCTCCGCCTTCGAGTTCAGCCGCGGGCGATGGCACAGAGGGCAGTTCTTGACGTTGATCACCCGTTCGAACGACATGTCGGGCGATGCCGAGCCGTTGGACCCGGATGAGTCCTCCGCGTCCGATGACGAGCTCGAGTTGTTCCGCTTGAACGGTCCAGGCGATACAGCAGTGCGGCGCCCAGGGGAGAGAGCGGCTTCCATGAGGGGCTGCTGCATCGGCTCCGTGGGCTGTGCGGCAGGTGCAGTCGGGAGGCGCGTCGTGTCCTCCGCGTTGGGGTCGCGGCCGACGACGTTTGGGTGGCTCGGCATGCCCGAGAAGTCGAGCTTGTCGAAGTTGAGCGCCTGCTGGGCCTCCATGCTCCCCGTGATCGCGGGCGTGACGGGCACGCTCGTGTCCATCGCGCTCTCCTCGGGGTCGATCCGCTTCTTCTCGCTCGCGGGCCGGCAGAGCTCCGGTCTCGAGACACTGGATCGCTTCGTTGATCGTCAGTGTGTCGTCGTGGGGCCGCTTGTTGAACCGCGTCCAAAACGAGTATACGGTCTCGTGCGAGAGGGTGGAGCCGAGGGAGTCGAGCATCGACGTGAGCTCGAGATGGGAGATGGTGCCAGTGTCGTCAGTGTCGTACTGCTTCAGGTACTCGCGCCAGAACTTCTGCCGCAACGCGTCATAAGGCTGGTACTTCGCCCTGGATGGTTCTCAGAACGCATTCAACAGGGCTGTCGAGATGCTGTGATACTCACTTGAAGGTAATCGTCGGATTGTGCTTCGACTCCCACGGCATCTCCTTGGCGGTCTGCAAAGGCAAGGTGAAGTTCTCCATTGAGCGATGACCGTCTTCATCGTCGGGGTACAAGCCCGTCTTCTCGTCTTTCTTCGGTGCGTTGGCGAGCAGTCGTGCGACATCAAACGACGCGTCGCCCACATGGTCGTTGGATGACAGCTTGTCCCAATCGAGCACAGTCAGCTGTACTTTGAACGTCGTTTCATACCGGCGAACATGGAACAGCATCTTCTCATCCCACTGCGGATTGAGCGAGTGCCGGATGACGCGCGTCCGGAAGACTTTCTTGCCGAAGGACACGACCACGAACGGATCCATGTCCCATCCCATACGGGTCACTGCGGGCGCGATGATTAGCAACTATCCGTCAACTGAAGGCGCTGATCTCACTCACTGTTCTTGAGCTTTGGCAGATCGTGTGCGCCCTGAATCTCTAGCATGACGATGCCGAGGATGTCGTTCGCAGCGTTGAAGTTGAAGTCCTTGCCCTTGTTGCCCCACGACTTTCTGAACTTAGACTTCTGCTGGTTCACCTGGGGACGCGCAACTGGCGTCGCCCCGCCCGAAGGCGAAGGAGAGAGGGCCCCAGTACTGCTTGCGGCGGTAATAGGCCCGGGTGTAGTGCCCATTGTCGTCGTGGAGTCGAACGAGAGCGAACGCGGTGTGTTCGCGCGCTTCGGGAACATCTTGGGGATACTGAATCCCGGAGAGGGAGGCTTCGAGGCCACGGGGGTTTTCGTCACCGCAGCGGGGGTAGGCGTCACGGGCGTCTCGGAGGCCGGGCGCGGAGATGGCTGTTCGATGAACGCGGGTTCGGCGGTGTATCCTTGGGAGGGCGGGATGTACAGGTTGGGCAGCTGGCTTGAGGGCGGAACCTCCTCGTACTCGTCTTCGCTGTTCGTCTCCCCCTCGTCGGAGCTCAAGCCGTCATCCTGGTACTGCGGGCCCTCTTGGTTCGAGCGGATAGTGCCGATGCCCTCCGTCTAGGCACAATATAATGTCATATAAGCATAGGCGTCAGCACATAACGCGGGAAGCGAGCAATATAAAGACGGGAATTAACTGACCGGAGGCGCGGACACGAGGCTGGGTCGTGTACGCTTTACGAGTTCAGAGTAGATCTCGCCAAAGTCCATGAGAGGGGTTGTGTTTGGAGGCGTCACGAATCCCAGCTTGACCTGGATGCTGCCAGTGGCCTGTGTAGAGTTGCGCGTCGAGACGAGGTTGCGAGAGATCAACTGCGCGCAACGGGATCGGTATGTCTGTTCCACCGTACAGACCGGACGTAGCGCGCCGGGGCTCACCTTGTTGCTATCATCTTCAAAGGCAAACGCGTTTCCATCGCGGAACCAATCTTCGAGGGGTATGGCAGCCTCGCCGAGGTAGTCCTTCTTCAAAACGTCCTTGTCCCATACGACGAGTTCCACGACGCCCAACTTATCAGCGAGCGAGAGGTAAATAGGGAAGTCAAAAGTGGCATCCTTTGGGTTGTACGTCGGATTTACGGTGCGTTTGGAGACTGGGGTGTGCTGGCGGTTACCGAGTACAGATACGACCACAAAGCTGGTGCCAACGTCACGCGAAACGCTGGTGAGCAATGCTGGACAGGCAAGCCACGACAGAGTGGCAGTGAACGCGGGGGGAGTGATGCTCACGGGTCACTGAATCCGTTACGATCCTTGGAGAGGAGATTGATGCAGCTGAGGACCTGAACTCTGAGAATGACAACTGGCTGCTCGCCGGGGAGGGGGGCGAAGGCGTTGCCGTTGCCGCGACCGCCAACGCGAGCGGGGAGGCGTTTGAGAGCTCTGCCGATCTTGAGGGCTTTCTTCTTGGGCGCGGGGGCCATATGGGCGATGTAGAAGACGATGAAATAGGATACAGATATACAGAGGGATGGAAGAGGGACAGACGAGAGACGAGGGTATACAAGACGAGGAGGAGGAAGTAGGGGGNAGAGATGGAGATGAGCGGGTAGAGGTGGAGGTGGAGGTGGACTCGTTCAGAGCGCCCGCACAGCTGAGCATGATCGCGCCCCGTTTGGCAATTCACTTGGGCATTGCCAACATCGTTTGCGACATATCTCGTGTCCACATCACAACCAACAGCCTTTGTGCAAATTATCCCGGCCTCCCCGTCCAAGTGTGCATCTTTTGCTCGCCAGGAAGACATGGACGAGACTGGGAGGCCAACGATGGACGTCAGTCTACGGCAGCGGCTGCCGACCAACCCAGCAACCCTAAATTACGGCAGACGGTTTACCCAACCCAACCAGTGGAGGCACCCACATTCAGGTGGAGCTCCACGCGGTCATTCGCAGACGGAGGCTCAAGACGAGTAAATGGTATTAAGTAGCAACGGGTATGATTCTGGCCATCGAGGCAAAAAGGCAGCCAAAAGATGCGATACTAGGTAGTCCGAACGCTACAGTGAGTGAGATAGTGTGCGTGCTGTAGGCAACGTAGCAGCTACGGTCAATGTCCATGCATTTCACCCCTCCCCTATCCTTCTTCCTCTCGTGATTTTCATCATGCGTCAGAAGGACATTAAGCGAGGAACGCAACCGCGAACATGACACCAGCGAGCGTAGAGACCACAGAGATGCCCATCGCGCCCGCACCGTTACCCTGGTTGGCATCGCCAGTAGCAGTCACACCGGCTGCAGAACCGCTACGAGTGCCGCTGCCGACCGATCCGCTCGAACCAGTCTTGCCGGTGGGCGCAGGCGTCGCACCCGAGCCGCTCGCGCCTGTCGCAGACGCACTGGCAGCAACGAGATCGGTGTACAACGCGGAAGACGGCAGCTGAACGCAGTTGGAAGACGCGGGGATACGAGGCTGGTAAGGCATGGTCTGGATCGCACCGAGCGACTCAGGGGGCTGAGTGTAGGTGACGACCTGGCCGTTAGAGGTGTAGATACCAGGGGGGNTCCTGGTTCTCGCCCTCGCAGTACTCGAACGTGCCATTCTGCGCGGCGTTGGGGCAGTTGTACAGAACACCGATACGGTCGAAGATGTGCTGGCACAGGGCGGCAGCGTTGGGGCCGGCAGGGTCGCAGACCTTGAAGCAGAACGAGTTGCTGCCCATGAAGCTGTACGCACGCAAATCAGTACAGTTACTGACATCTCACACATTCGAACTAACTTGTGCCACTCGTGAACCTGCTGGTAGGTGTCGTTGTTGCCGTTGTTGCTGGCAAAGCCATTGGAGTAGACCAATCCACCGAGCGGGTTACCGCGCTGTCCACTCGTCAGCGGACACAAACTTTCAGTCACAGTTCAACTCACCAAGTCGGCGCCGTGGGGGTCGAGCTCTCCTCCACCGTCATCAGCCTGGAGGTTGATCTTGGTCTGGTCGATGAAACCAACGACCTGGAGGTAATCGGGAGTCTTCATGAACTGAACTCCGGTGAGGGCACCCGCGGGGATCAGACGGGTACCACGACCCTTCTTCGTGCACCATGCAACCTCCTCACCCTCGGTGTCACCGATGGTCTCGTTCGGCTTGGGAGAAGACCACAAGCAAAAGTCGTCAAGGTGGTTGACAAACGCCGTCTGGCACATGGAGTTGGGGCCCTCCGTGGTAGAGTTACACAAGTTGTAACCCTGCTGGGTACCACGGGTGAGGTCATCGGTATCTGCCTGGTAGGGCTGCAAGCGAAGAAAACGTTGGAATCTGTTAGAGACTTGATGACACGGATATACTTACGATGCCATCAGGGTAAGAGAAGCTCTTGGAAGCGAGCGGGATGAAAGAGGAGGACGTAGAGTCCTGGGCGAGAACGCGCGTGGAGGCGGCCGCGAGGGCGACGAGGGCAGAAAGAGCGACGGGCGACATGTTTTGTCGAAGAGAGGCGGTCAAAGGAGAGGACCGCGGTCGGGAAGGGAAAAGGTAGGGAGGAGGAAGAAGAGAGGTTCGTTGGCAGCATACAACGACGCCCGTTGGCCTATATACTCCTCCCCCTTCCCATTCGCACTCCGAAAATAGCCGGCCCTCCCAACCGCCACCCTCGCCAGGGCCTATTTCGGGACTGTGCACGGACCAATCCCCACGTGGCTCGCCTCTGCGCAGCGTCAATCCATCATTCATCCTTCACTTCACTTCTTCCTTGATAGGTCCAGGCAAAACGCAGACTCGAACTCGCAAACGCAAGCAATCCAATTCTCAGACATATTCCGTTCCTCGTCAACGTCGCCTTTTCCCTAGCACGCTCCCCGCTGCACACAGCTCTCCACGCTCCAGTACGCCGTGTTCAGGCGTGTCGTATTCGATCCCTAGATCTTCCGCGAGGTCCGTCGCTTCCTGCGGCGCCAGGGCGTCCGTCGCAAGGGACCAGAGCCTGCATACGCATCACAGTCAGAAGGAGAAATTACTTGTTGATCAACATTCACGCAAGCGGCGTCGCACGCCGAGCGCGAGACGTTTGAGACCTCAGACCTACGTCTTGAATACCTTCCGTCTCCGGACCCATTCATTCCGCCACTTTGTCCACTCTGCATCCAGCTGCGCCGTTTCTTCAGCGGAAATGAGCGGTGTCCCCGCCCGGAGAGGCTCGAGGTGGGCGCGTGCCTTATGAACCTAATCGCACAATGCGGTGTCAGCGTTGCCCTCACTGATCGACTAGGTTTGGTGGGCCGCTGCCTCCAAGACGCAGGCTTGAGTGCGCCGAGCACACTTACTGCGGCGGTGGCTCTCTCGATCTCGACGGCGACTTCTTTATCCGTGGGGGNTGCTCTTCAATCTTGCGAGTTCTGTCACACGAACAGCGTGAACGAGTAACAAAGGGGTGATGGTGCGAGCTGCACCGTACCAGCTCCGATCGACTTGACTTCTGCGCCCAGACTCTTGTTCTCTTCGCCAATTCTCTTCACCTCCGCTTCTAGGGCAGCAAGCTTCTCGGAGGGCATGTCTTCCAGATTGGCTTGGTTTGCGACGAAGAATGTGGTCTTGCCTGTGCAGGTCATAATTCCGACTTGTCGAACGCTGTTGTCGGTCACTGTATGCATACCATATGTCTTTTGGACGAGATCGCCCCTCTCCGCCAGAGCTACCATGATCTTCTGAGTAGCAGCCTTGGGTACAGCGCCCTTCAGGTTTGCAGAAACGTCGACTGCGCCAAAAGGACGATTCATCTGGGTGTATGCTGAGTTACGCATGAGGTCTACTCGACAAAATGACATTTGTGTACCTTCTTGATATACTCCAGTACGCAGTCTTCCGCTATGTCCAATGTTTGCGTAATTAGTTGACTATATGCGTTATCGACCGGTGTAAGGTACTGCAGTTTATACCTTCTTTGCCTTTCAGCACGGCAATCTTTGCTTCAGACGCCTTCGTTTTGGTAGCCATGCCGTCTTTTGAGTCGTTGCCGTAGCTTTCGAATACGCTGAGGGACTGTATGGCAGTGAGTGTTGTGGAGGAATGGCAAGCTTGCGAGCTTCAATACGGCTGCGGGGATTGGTAGACGCGCGACGCGATCGAGAGGACGCGTACATCACGTGCAGCAAAATCCGGAGGATCCGGGGCGCTTGTTTGCCGTGGATGACCACGGACCTTGCTTTCCGGAAAACATATCCTCCTCCTCCTTGCCCGGGGCCCCGCATTCGTCCTCGAGACCGCATACATCCACCTCGCACGACACCCCCGACACAAACAACGACGCGCGCAGTCATTTTGCTGGCTACAACACTTCTAGACTCGATCCCGAACTGTATGCGCTAAGGCTCCACACCGACTCGAATGCCCTCCCATGCATCCCAAGACAGGCAGAGCCTACACTACATCGTCCGCTCAGGTTTGGCTGGAGGGATCGCAGGATGTGTCGTATGTCTCTCGTCTACCGCAATAGGCACGCGCATCTATTGACCGACTTCCGACCGCCCCGTTCTCTAGGCCAAGACGGTCGTCGCACCTCTTGACAGAGTCAAGATTCTCTTCCAGGCATCCAATCCTGACTTTCAGAAGTATGCAGGTGCGTGTTTGCTCCCTTTTTACGCGTTATATCGTCCTGAAAGTGAGCTTTGCACAGGAAGTTGGAGCGGAACGTTCCGTGCGGTTGCCCAGATATACGGCGAGAACGGGATCAGAGGCCTGCTCCAGGGCCACTCTGCGACACTCCTCCGCATATTCCCATACGCCGCCATTAAGTTCATGGCGTACGATCAGTTAGAAGGGGTATGTACAAAACCATCCTGGCGAAATAACGGAGCTCACTCTAGCTCTAGCTGCTAATGCCGACACGAGAAAGCCAGACCAACCTTAGACGCTTCACTGCCGGTGCTCTCTCCGGTGAGTCCCCTCTATATCGGCCTGGTGTGGTGTCTTAAACTTTCCAGGGATGACATCGGTGTTCTTCACATACCCTCTGGAGCTCATCCGTGTTCGCATGGCCTTCAGCACCCGAAATGCCTCCCACAGTCCCGACGCCTACCACAGACCGTCGTTTTTGTCTGCGATGAAACATATCTATCACGAAGGCACACATCCCCTCAATCCCCCCNGCTTCCTCCTCTACCCCGAGCGCGGGCACGAATCAAACCTCCATCTTCACCCGCTTCCCCATCCTCAAATTCTATCGCGGTTTCATTGTTACGATCACCGGCATCATACCCTACGCCGGTACATCGTTCCTCGCGTGGGGCTTCTTACGTTCGCGTCTTCTCCCACCTTCGACGTCCGGTTTCAAACATCCTACGCCCATTGCAGACCTCTGTATAGGCGCGGTGTCCGGCGCGCTGGCTCAGACTGTCTCGTATCCATTCGAGGTTGTACGTCGACGCATGCAGGTAGGCGGGATTACCCGTCCCGATCGTTGGCTACGTTGGGACGAGACCGTTCGCGCAATATGGAGTACGCGCGGCTGGCGCGGGTTCTATGTTGGGCTGAGCATAGGCTATCTGAAGGTGGTGCCTATGACGGCTGTGAGCTACGCCGTCTGGCAATGGGAAAGACGGATACTCGGACTGTGATCTAGCTAGGACGACGAACGTGGGTTGGTTGCAGCAAGATCAGTTACAGTAAGATCTCGCAATGTATCACTAGCGCATACACACATGCTATTACCGCATCACAACTCACCCGCTCGGAACGTCACTCGTTGTGTGCATAGGGCATGGGGGCATATATTGGCATAGGGGCATAGCAAGAGGCAACAGCGACGAGAGCTACAAACGGGCAACGGTGGTAAGAGCGTCCACATTCGCGACAGCACGACGATGGATCAGGCATAGGTACGAGCAACAACATTGTCCAAGGTGAGCAGCGGATTCGTCTGGGCACGGTACAGATCTGACGCGATGATATCCTGGTGTACAGACAACCAAGTCAGGATTGCCATCGTGGATTGATGTTAGTTGAAACCTACCTAGTTGCGGGGGGTACAACAGGCCGACCAGAAGGTGAAACCACCGTTCCAGCCACCAACGGGGTCGCAGTCCCACAGGGTACCGAAGACAGCGCCGATGAAGTGGGGGATGAACGGCACCATCGTGCCCCACAGACCGAGGAGCGCGGCGTGCCCGAATCCAAAGCCAACCTCATGCGCGATCGCCGCGAGTCCGGGGACGAGGGCCATGCCGAGCAACATACTGATCCCACTGCAGAACGCCGCGCCGATGCCAACGGCGAGGATCTCGACGGGTTCGGCGACGTACTCGCGCCATTCGTCCACGGGTAGCCATTCGCCTGCGCGCTCGCGGGCGGCGTACTCTTCCATCTTCGCTCTCTTCTCTGCGGACATGCGCGCGCGGCGGGCGCACATCGCGAGGAAACCGATGAAGCCGACCGTGGCGCCGACGAGCGGCGAGCCGATCGCGCATGCCGTCAGTGCGGTCTTGACGTCGAGCTGGGAGAAGGGGGCGCGCCACGCAAGGAAGGTAATCATGCCCAGGAAGTAGCTGATGAAGCTGCAGGCGAATGACACTCCTGCTCCGACGATGGCGAGGAGCAGGCACATGCGGAGGTACCATACTGCGTTGCAGATGGCTCTTCCTGCTGAGAGACTCTTGCTACGGGCCGAAGGAGCAACAGAGCTGGTTGGGCCCTCCGGCGCGTCCGCCACGGCACCCACTTCAATGGTGGCGACGAGGGTGGGACCCTTCTCGAGGTCTTCGTTCGGGTCATGCACAGGAACGGGGAAGTACTCGGACGGTGCTCCTGGTGTTCCGAGGACAAGGAAGACCCGAGTGGCGCGCTGCAGCGCGCTGCCCTTCGGCGGCTCGTAGTACGGAGGCTCGGGCTCGTAGTACATCGGGAGCGACTCTTGGGACATCCTGGTGCGTTGGGTTGTGAAAGAGTACTGGGTTCTGTGGAGTGATCAAAGGCGGCGTAGAGGGCGAACGAAGAGAGAAGGAACGATGCTGATGGCGGTCCCGTTTCTCTGCGTTCGCCCTTGCGTCCTTTATATGCTGGAATGTGGCACAGCCCCGATATGCTGCAGCACAGGGNNCNAAGCCCTTAGTGCTYGGGCCTCCCGAGGACACAACGACATAGAATCGCGGATGCCAGGGGAACGACGACAAACAGGGTTAGGCCCTAGGAACGCTTTGTGTCGAAGCAGAGTGGGCGCAGCCACGAGGACCTGCAGTGACTCGAAGGCGAGGCAGTTACCAGCCGCTGGGGTATGTGGATGAAATTATGGGACGCCACGAGGTCCTGAGCGTCGATGATTATCYGNTATCGAGATAATAGCATAGCATGCAGTGCTGTGCAACAATCCGAGTARTTGTGTAGATGAGTTTGAGGGCAACGAAACCAACCTGGGGAGGTCGTTATTGAGAGGCGCAAGCCGAATTCTCGCACAATTGTTGTGCGGTGGCGCGGGTACAACCAATCGTACTGCCCTTTRGACGAAGATCGTCGATGACTTTCACGGGCAGTACAGAAGGGATTTGGAACAGATAGCATAAGATTGGTCAGGCTCGACTGGATATGCACAAAGGATATTACAATAGGAAGGCACSAAGGAACTCTCCGGTGCATGCTGAGCARTGATGGCRGTGTAACCCTCAAATAAGAAGGTTTACTACAGCTACCCTCAGCTGCGGCAGCCTCACACGGACACGTTTGTACTCGCCCCCTCCATGCCACGAGGCGATAATCCGCATCAARTTCTCTGGGTCARCTTGTTCCGGCGGTCATACCGTACAATTGACAGARCGCGCCACCCTCAATATTGCACCGATTGAAAGTCGAGTCCCTCATCGACCATACCCCGGTGCGAGAACAGTCGTGCAACCTGCAGCGCACGGMCTGCGAKTATCASAWCAAATCRTATCTACAGGGTGATATCGTATCCCTACGGACACCTTTGAGACAACTCCAGTTATCATCGCGNNCACAATCACTAGTGTCTTCGTCGACCAATGAAGTAGATGACAGCAAATACGCAGAGGAACACAGGTGCCATGATTGCCTCTCCGAGCCAAAACATAACAACYGCATCTCCTATATTCATGTCCTCGGGTAAAGGATGGGAATGGTGGACGAGTCCGAGGCCAGTAACGAATGCCAGGAAGGCGAAGAGGAGAGTCTCCAATACGAAGAATTTCGCGATATAGGATTGCATCCGCTGACGGGGGTCATGCAGCTCTTCGTCCACGACCCATTCCAGMAGCCTGCATGAGCAAGCACAGGAAGATAYGATGCCTGTGACGATGCCRACCAGCGAACTGCCTGCGAGTACAGCATACAGAACTGTATGCGTCACAAAGGTCCAGYGGAGTGTCTTGTACTTTGGCATGAGGGCCGCGCCGATGACTGGGTTGATCAGTCCGAGGGCGGCGCAGGTCATGAAACCGAGGAGAACGAAGAAGACGGTGGCGGTYATCGGTGTGACCCTGTCGAACACGTCTGGTGTRGAGGCYCTTGGGACGTAGGATGCTTGATCAGTCCAATCTTGGCTGTAGAATGTTGACGANNCNNNNTCGATGGAAGGAAGCGGCCTCAACGGYATAGCGGGCCTAGATGATCGGGCCGCCGTCGACTTCAGTGCAAAGTAGAGACACAGRARATTTAACACATACGCATTGAATCCCATTGCGGGGATTTCTGAGTGCACCTCAGCTGGTGATGACCTGTAGRGTAGGTTCKGGTGCTGACTAGAGTGAGCCTGATAAGACATCGTGCWCACGGAAGAGAACGACGGGTTTTCGATGCTTACATTTATATACAATCGWCCCATCGAAGCTGGCTGCACGAGAYGGAGATCTTGAGTTACAGTGGCCGWATGTGCACTTGTTACACGTTTTGGCCCATGTTGTCGGYRACAACGTTGAGAGGCTGGCGAGCGTTGCTACGAGGTGGCGGTAGTGCTGCCTRRCATGRGTGGCGTTGCATGTRTTGTGTGTTGCGTTCCTTGGCCGGGGCGCGGATATCCACGTAGCTGYGCCGTGATCTGCTGCCG